>JAFBMS010001465.1:0-40961 GCA_019788955.1 Albula glossodonta
TTGGTTTTTTTCATGTACATCAGTCTATCTGTCAAACTGGGATATCGAATATGGGGTAGACACAGATGGTGTTTTACATCTTTGCAGCTTGTTTAGTACATCTGCATCCAACCAAGACATGTAACCTTCCTTTTGGGCGGAGTGCATGATTGGTATTCACTTAGCATGATGTGCTTGTGTTTACAGACCATGGCGAAAGTATAGCATGTAGATTACACAAATATGTTATTAGCATATTTTGATATGAAATTTCAGATATTTCAGCATCATTCCTATGATCTGGCTGCAAAGCAAGCAAAAAAGTCCTTGTTTGTTTATTCATTTTAATATACATTACATAAGTGGTGATGAAGGCAAGTGCCAGAAAAGCAGCAGATAAAGGTGTCAAATCTGCATAAATAAATTGGCTCCACATGTTGGTAGCATACATATATGTATAATATGTATCGCTATGGGCATTCTGTTTACCCGATGCTGGAGGCTGATAAGTTACTTGTGATTTCCCAGGAAACGTAAATACATCACAAAGCTGAAAACTGCCAATCAAGCAGCGGAATCCACAGAGTTCACAGCTGAGATGCAGAACATAGATTAGATTCCATTTTTCATATCCGCTGAATAATCTTAACATTTTGATGAATTGAATATACATTATCTTAACGGCACATGAAAGGAAATGAATTTTGTGAAGCATTGAATATAGTAATGTCAATGAGAAAACAATTACATAATCCATTCATCTAATTGTATTAGTGCTTGCTAGGTTTTTTTTTACCATATTTACAAGGGAAACCATGCCTATGTATCCACCTTGTACAGCGTTTTGCAAACAAATAATAGTTCTATATTATTGACAACGATGAGAGAGTGACTGTTATAGCCAGCCAGTACATAGAAATGTTTGCATTATAATTCAACGTTTGCAGTTTAAATTACACCCAACTTTCCTTTGTGCCACCTTTTTGATTATTAGTAATTGCCAGTTAGGTATTGGTTGCAGCGTATATCTTGGTGAATAGGAAAAAAATAAGCAATCATATTATGCTTAAATTATTATATGTAGAACCATACAAATGGGAAAGTGTGTCATTTTCACTTATCCGAAAGTGATATTTACTTCACTCAGAAATCACTGCCTTATGATGAAATGTGTAAACTGAAACCAAATGTGTTATTTAGTGATTGTGCAATTTATGCTGTTTATTTGACAAGAAGTGAAGCAAGGTCCTGCGTAATGAAAGCAAGCATGGAAAACAAAAGATCCCATATATCAGTAAATACCATTGCACAATGTTCCTTGGTGCTGAGAGGAAGCTGGTAGCTGCTCAGAACAGTTGTCACCAAGAATAAACATTTCAAATGTATCCCTTATGGCTGTGTGAAATTAAATTAATCAAATGTGTTAAAGCCTTGTTAACTTTGTCTTGATACATTAATTTCTTACTCTTTACCTTTTCAGTTGGTCTATTCAGAAAATAGCACAACAATTGCCGAAAGGATTTTTGATTACAAATTCAACCTATGATTCGATTGCCCGAGTGATATTACTTGTGACAATATTACATACATAAATAAATAAATACATGCATACATAAAAATAAAACTTTTTACAGATGCCATAGGGTACTTTAAAGTCCTGCTGTACGCATCCAAATTCAATGATCATGGAGTTACTTTTGTACAGCATATTACATTTTTAGAATGGTGAGGTAAATACATAAGAAGAGGGGGTGATTTGTCCTTTGTCTTCATTTCAAACATTGCATTACATTTTTCAAGGACAGATCTCACACATAATGTCCCACTTTAAATGCATCTGGGTCCATGTTAAGAGGCTCAGAACTGCTTTGAATACAGAAAAGTCTTTTGTGTAAAGAGTAAACTAAGAAATGCTTGACTGGTAGATTTAATTGTCTCGTGTAGCCTATTGAAATGAAGATTTGAGTGTTTCAAAGTTTTGGGAATTTTGCTGAAATTACAATTATGTAGATATATGGCTTGATCATTCTGAAACCATCGGTGTGAGACAGTGGTTTTCAAGTAACACACTATCTTTGTTCAACTTATGAATTCAGAGCTGAATGTGTTTGCAAATGATGCTGATAGCCAGAAATTGAATGGCAATCTATGCCCCTCCATTTTGCTGAAAGAAACTTTGTTTATTTTGCTGGGTATCCACATGGCCAATGCCATGCCCAGAAATTATAAATATTGCAGCCATGGGGATTTTTTCTGGATCATCATCTAACCCAACCTACACGGCCTGTCCCCACACTGGAACAGTGCCTTAGCAGAGTGAACCACTCTGCAATCTTGTTGTGGAATTTGTTTTAAAAGTTTAACGATGAAGTTTACATAAATTAACCTCAAGATCTAGATTTGAAAACATGCACTGTTTAAATAATGTTAAACAGCTGAAGTCATCCAACTTTAATAATTTTATATATATATATATTACTTCTGTATATATTAGCTATACTGTTTGCCATTTGATTAATGTGCTTGTGATATGATGCAGTGGAAGATGGCCTTAGCAAACCTAGCTTTGCTATTTAAAATGCACGACCAGATAGACACTGTAGTGGGTCTGATAGTCATAACTTTGAAATTCAACTCCAAAGTCATCTGTCACAATTACTGTTCTTATCATACCACACTCAATCAGCAGAATATCACTGCAGCATTGTGGGAAATCCCATTACATTGTGTAATGTTCAAATACAAGTTTGTTTTATTATGGAATCATGGATCATACTGTGACCTTTCAGAAGCAGCTCACAATGTATATGAATTCATATTTATGTATTAAAATAACTTTATCAAATGACTGAGCCATATGGGTCCCAGATTTTTTTTTTTTTGTAATTTTTGTACAGGGCCTGTATGCCTCCTATTCAGCTTTGTGATATACTATTGAAATAAAAACGCAATACAATCTTTGAACTTAATTGCATTCAGGACACCCAAACTGTAATAGTTTGTACCATTGCAAATATACACATTGTAAATATAAACAGTTTAAATCCAAAAACCAAGAGATGAATGACTTGAAATAAACACATATTAATAAACACATGTTCAAATTTACATTGATTACCACCATGCTTGCAATCTGACTAGTTTGCAAGCATGGTAATAATCAATGTTATGTTGTTTATAAATTAGTAAGGTACACTGATGAAGGTAGAAATAAGTTTATCTAGTAAGCGAGCTTGTAGCTCATAACATTCAGTTTAGCTTGCTGTCATGATTACAGGTGCTACCTTGGGTTTTATTATTTGTTTCGTGCTTTTTCGTTTGTACTATCGTCGGGAAGCTAACGACGTTGACTATCGGCTGATTGCTAGGTGTGGCCGATTAGTAATTGGTTTCAGGTGTGTGAGGTCTTTATATTACCCAGGGCTTCAGCATCTCTTTGCGTTAGTGTCGTCTATACGCTTTGCCGGTTTTGGCAGAGATTTTGTCCGCTGGTTTTCGGCTTAGTATGCCTTGTGTGTAAGTATAATGTAGGAATCTTTACGAAGTTCTTTATTTTCTTTTTCTTGCGGGATTGATCCGTGTTCACCCGCCGAAGAATTTTGGTGCTTAAGTATCTGCGTGGTACTTCGCAGTTTGCTCTTTATATATTAAGAGCTGTTAGTGTTATCACTCCTGAAGTCTTAGTTTCTTTTTATTTATCTTAGAGTTGGGGTTCTCCCACAGGAGTGTATTTTTGTTTTTGTCTTAGGGATTTGCTCCCTCTAATCTGTCTCCTTCGAGACCTTAGTGGTTGGGGAATTCGTTCCTTAGCTTTTCGTCTGTGTATTGTGCACACTAAGGGGTCCCATCATCATCATCATCATCATCAGTCCTCCCAGCTTGCTAATATTAGCTTATTGTGTTTATGACAAAGCTTCTTATCAGAGACACAATCCTCCAATGTCTACCACAGCCAATAATGACTCCGTAAATCACATACCATCTCTAACCATGGCAGCCAGATTTGACCCATTGAGTCAAGTAATTTATTCAAGTAACTGACGTTCAGCTGATGTGAAACCACCCCTGAAGCATTCTTCCATGAGGTGTGAAAATCCTTTTACAAGCTGTAATCAATCTCTTCTCCTCAAAGAGGTACCAAAATGTTGGTGGTCTTTGACAGTCAATTGATACATATGACCAACACTACCTGTCCATGTAATGGAGCCAAGCATCAAGAATGAGCTACCAGGCTTAATTTTACCACATATGGTAAAATGTACAGTATAGTGTGTTCCTGCTCAGATATTAAGACCAAATACAATGATGTTGTTGCCTTAGAGGAGGACTGTCAGGATTTTGTTGAGGGAAGCTGAAGCAAGAAGTGATGTGACTCACAGTTGTGAGATCACATTGATCAGACTGAAGAATGTAATTTTGTTTCAGCTTGTTGAGCGGATTGTTCAGCCAAACTCCGCCTCATCCCGTCGGCCTTGGGAGGGGCCGTCAATAACGTCAGCCCTCACCATGCACCGCCTCAGGGGTGTGCCATCCACGGTTGCGATCGACTCGGTCGAAATCGATGATCAGGTTTAAATATGCATACACCGAATCAAATTCTGCTGGATACATTTGTGTGCATTGGAAGATGGGGCCAGTGCATTGTAATTGTTCATCTGTCAGGAGCAACGTGGGTGAGACAGAGGTCCTACGTTTCCTTCTGACCGTGTCTCAGTTAACTAGCCTCCCCGTGCACTCTGACAAAAGGTCATAAGCAGATTTATCATCTGCTTTCATGCCTTCACCCCTCTCTGCCACCTGCAAGCACATGTCAACATTCCCTCTGGCTTCCTGTGACCCCTTGTGCATTTCAATGTCATATATTTATAGTATCTGCACAAATGATGGCTGGATTCTGTGCCTCCTCAGTGACCCGGTGCCATCTACATAAACCTGTTAGCGATCAGCCAAACGATCGTTAACGTCAGAGCTGGCAATGGAAGAATATTAACTCATTCTTGCACCCCAGGCTCACTGTATTGACTGAATGTAATGTAATTCAGTTTACCACTTTCCATATTAGATGCTACAGCCCAAAGACACTCAGAACTGTTATGTGCTAAATGGTTATTCTGTGTAAATCCTTAAGCGTTTGAGAAACTGACAGTTACATTCTTTATGTATCCCCTACATGTGTTGTTTAATTTAGAGTTTTTGCTATTTTCCTTCAAACATCTTATTTCGTGCTCAGCCTTGTTGGGCACTAACTACATTTTTGGAACTGGAGAGAGAAACCATTGAGCCATTAAGCAAGGTACTTAACCTTAAGTCGTACATGCAACAGTATCAATGTATTGTATGCCTATACAAAATTTTCTTCCTGTATACTATGCAAATAATTATATGATTGTATTTTAGGTTTATATGCACAAACATTACACACCTTGTTATGGGTTTTTGAGGGGTTGTCCATGACACTGCCATGTTTCCACAAAAGTGTCATCTTGTGAAATGCATTAGTGAATTGACTGCCCAATAAAAAGACCTTTGAAACACTGTTTTGTTAAATTACAATAATTCTTGATTTTAGTTACAAGTCAAATACCAAGGTGATTATTACTTTTGAAGTTTAGGACAGATAACTCTCAGATTTTGAAAGCATTGTAGATTCTCCTTTGTTTTCTCATTTCTTCAGAATGTCACTTTTGATGACATTCTTACTCTTCCTGTCCTGTTGCATGGTGTCATGGGTGATCACAAAAACACAGAGCTGCCATCCCCTCTACTCTGTCACAATTTTTTGTAGCTCTCAACAGGCTGGCAAGGCAGACTGCCTCCGAGGGGAGCAAGTGGAAACGTCCAATTATGTCGTCAAAGATGCATTTCAGATTTCTACCCGCCTGGGGATCTGCGACAGAATTCGATTCCGGCTCCTCACTTCTCTCAAATTACCCCTTTCCTGTTCAGTTTTTCACAAAGTCTGCATTTGTTGCCTCTCTTTTCAAATTTAAAATCTTATTTCCGTGCAGCCGAGGATTTTAGAAGAAAATGGCATGAACCAAAAAATGCTTGCATATTTTGAATTGTCTGTTTATGTATGCTTATTCCAATCATTTTCATTTTAAATACCCTGAATTCAGTGGGCCCAATTGTAATGTCTCATTTCTTCAAAGTCAGCTAGTCTGATAGTTGATGATTGTACAGCCAAGCACAAACCGCCCTCTGAGGCATATGTATGTTCCTGGTCAGTGTTTCTTTGACTCCTCAGCCCAGCAGCAAGTCTGCGTGTTCATTATGTCAGAGAAGTAAACTTCAAGGAGAGTTAACATAGTTAGATGTAATCTTTTCAACCCAAGTGGTGCACTTTGTGTCATAAACCACTCTATACTTTATTAGAAACTAATCAGTGATGACTTGAAAGCCAAAACACATTGATTAGTTTGTGTACATGGCATGCAGTTTAGCAGTTTCCCTTTTATATGGTGAGTGTAACATTTTTCATTACAGATTCTTCATATTCATTTACAACAGCTTTGCCCTTTTTTCAGATCAAATTTTTATGTTCTACTTTTCCTCTAATGTGTATTAAATTTAATATACTTCTTTTCCCACTCACGCATATTAAATTCATGGTTGCATTTTATATCTGCACTGAATTGCCAACCAATTCCTTCACAGTGGTACCCAGAACATGGTTGTATTTCGCATCATCTAACAGCACTGATGAGCAGATGGTTATTGTACCAATGTGCTGTCTCTTTGTAAATCAGTATAATTGTGAAGAAAGCCATTACATCTCAAAATAATGGCGACTGCATAGAGAGAGTGGTGAAGTGCATGTATGAATAGGAAAATGCCAGATCTACACATTATCCTCAGTTTCCGCTATGATTATGCTTATGAATAGCCACCAATGTTATTTTCTGTTCTCAAAAACTGAAATGCTGGAATGTGCGTAGGTTTCAGAAAAAATGACAGCTATTATCAAAAGGAAAATCAATTAAAAAAGGACTTTGAGTATTAAATTAGTGAGGGATGGCTCGTGTGCTGTCATAAAAGACTGTCATGCATTTTTGCGATCTTTCAGACAACATATACAAATGTGTTTTATAGTGTACATGTAAGTGCCTTAGGTTTTGTTTGCCCCTCATTTGAAAACTGGGTCCTGTCCCATGCAAGGAGAGGTTTATTTTTCACTATCTCTAACACAACGCATGATCAGTTTTGATTTAATGCTCACCTTTTGCTGCACTGGATAAAGATAATGTCATTGTTGTTGTCATTGAGCTAGCTAGCCAATTGCTTGTTGTGTAAAATAGATTTGTACAACTACCAGTAATAGTGTTAGGACAGTCTCTTAGTGGACTGCTACATTGATTGACTGGTGTTGCCATAGCTCTGTTCTGTTTATCCTCCACCGCCGCCCCCCCCCCCCCCAAAAAAAAAAAGATGGGGAATGATATCTGCTTTGATCTGCCACTTGTATCATTTGCATCCTATTTTATTATTCTAGTGATTCTTGCTCTTTGAAAGATGCCCCAAGATTTGGTGTTCCTGCTTAATAACCAAACATCACAAATTATGGTTGTATTTACTTTGAGTCATTGCCATGACAACTCTGAATAATGTTGTCATGGTGACATTTACTTGAATTAAAACTGATGTTAATGCCTTTTCAACATTTCCCCATCTGTATTATCACCACAGGCTTTTCATCGCAGGTTCATGGTGGTTTCAGGCAAGTGACGACTCTCTGCAGCTACTGAAAAGGCACGGAAATAAGCTGTGCAGAAACAGTTCCTTTCATTGATTTGACTGCATCGTTATGTCACAACTTTCCTTTGAAATTCTTCTGAAATGTAAATGAATTACATGGATAACATTTCAAAGAAAAAGCTCTAGCAATTTGCCCCTCTCGTGTAATTCAAATCTTCATTTGATGCAGGAGCATTTTGAAACTGAAAGGTTCACTAAGAAACACAGCTTAATGCATTTTAATTGTTGCCACCATGTCAACAGTCACCATTGTACTCACAAGTATTAGTCCATGTATGGACCAAGGGAAAATTGTTGCATTAAGAGCTACAGGTTTTCCCTACTTAGCTTCAGGGGCTCTGCATTCTATTTTTAGGTCAGAAAAATAATAATATTTTATCCTACCTTGGAGATATAGCTTTTTAATGCAAATAACAAAATAACAGTCATCGTACAGAGACTAAAATGAGTGTGAATTGTCACACCTTCAAAACTACAATACCTTGTGGGAGCTATTTTATTCTCTGGTCAGTACTTAATACATACTTCATTTTGTTGTGTCCTATCATGATATTGTCTATTAAGCTTGAGAGAGTGGGGTTGGTTATTTTAAATGGTTTCCTCCAACGAATGGAAAATTGATTTAATATGGGTTGCTCCCAATGTTCCAAAGGGAAGATTCACTCAAAAAAAAAGAAAAAATTGTAAAGTCTTAGTGTGTGTGTGTGTATGTGTGTGTGTGTGTGTGTGCTCTTTTTCTCCTTTAAAGTTAATAATTTCTGCTTTAAGACAAACCGGGTATTTATCAGTTCTGTTCTGAGCTCCTTTGTAGATTAGCAGTCCTATTTCCCTCAGCCATATGAAGCAATGGAAAATTGAATTATTCTGACCATATAGAAATAAAATGACAACTCGTTTACCAAAGCTCCACTCATTTCAAACTTAAGTAACAGAAAAATCTCTTCAGTGTGACAGACAGTACATTGTGCTTATTTAATATGCAGTCCCTGCATAGCACATGTAAGCCTGGTTGTCCTGTGCCAGTGACTGGTTTTCATTTTGGTTTCAGATTAAATTAATTCGGACGAATGGAGGCCTGTTGTATCCAGCAGGCATCTCTCCTCCAGGTGCCTCTGTCGGAACATTGGGTACTTGGGTTCTTAGATTCTCGCTCTGGGAGAGGTGGGGTTGCTCAGTATCCAAATTAGCAACAGTCCTACTTAATGTACGAGCCATGTGTGGTGTGAGTAAGCATCCTCAGTGTTTTCAGAACATTTTTAGCTAGGGGGCCCAGTAATTTTCTGTATTTTATTAGTACTATACCTTGTCTCAACACCATTACAATAAATGATCAAAAGAAACAAAAGCCTATTCATAAGTTCTTTAAAGGTGGCCAGTTAAGCAGGAGTGGCCATTAGAGGGAAATTACGTAGTGGGAAGACCTAACTATTTATTTTATTTCAAATATTTCATTATTGATAACAAGGGGTATTCTGACCTAGAAGAAAACAAATTAAATCTTAAACCTACCCTTCATAAAACAAGTAGTACTGTCTTATGTATTTTTATTTGCTACAGTAAATGAAAGCTAATTCCTATAAAATATCATTGTCGAATATTCTGCGTATGCATACTTAGTTTTTAGAGAATTTCTATCACAATTCCTATTCATTTAGTTATAATTTCATCCAGCAAAATGTGCGACATCTAAAAAATGTATAAAAATCTTTATGTATAGATGTATAAAAAGTCTTAACCAAAACAGCTGTCCTTATTTTTAAAATAAAAATACAGATACCTGGTTTAGTTAATTTGCATGTATCCACATCTTAACAAATTTTTTTGACAAGTGTGGCAGTGCAAGTGTGCACCTGTCACCAGTAGGTGTGATCGAGTGTAAATGAGAATAGAGCCATTTGTGCCAAAGTAAGTCTAAATCAGAAACTTTCAATTACAGTTCCATTGTTCATTAAATCCCTGCAATGACAGGACAACAAAAATACATTTGCCTTCTTGAAATTTTGTGCCAAGGTAACATTTCATTAAAATATCCACATAACAATATTATTATTATTATTATTATTATTAATAATAATAATAATATATTGGAGACCATCACTAATTCTATGAGGGCTTCTGCAGCAGTACCTTGGAGCTCACAACCAATTCAATGTGAGCTGATGTTAAAAAAAGGGAAACCACCTGGATCAATGCATTACATACACTGATGCACCTTTGAATTTGTATAATGTAATTTCATGGTTCAAACCCAAGTGCTTCCTGAGGCAGTACTTATGATGCTATCACATTTTACTTCACATCAACAACTTGACCCACATACAGTATTCCAATAGTTTATCCTTATACATTTCCTTTAACTTTCATTACTTGACTACTGAGGTAATCAATGTTTACCACTTTTGAAAGCAACTGAGTCTCAGTACAGATGTATATTTTGTTGAGGCAGACATGGATCATATTTAAGACCTTGAATGCTGTTTTAGCCTATTCCATATTGGATGCTGTCACGTGTGTGTGTGTGTGTGTGTGTGTGGGCATGCTAGCTTGCGTGTGTGTGGATTGCATCTATTTACTTTATGAAAGACAATGTGTCAAAGGAGCATATCTGGCTTTCATTTATTGGATCACCAACCTCCTATTACACATTGTTTCAAAGGCATTTGGGGGCTTATGAGGTATATAAATATGACATATTTTCTTCCATTCAAAATGTATTCTTCACATTCTGGATTGCATTGTACTGTGTGTATTATCTTTGAAAGGCATCTGCATGGAGGCGCAGCATTCAGAACATTCCATGGAGTGCAGTGTTTTTTCGGTCTAACCGTTTGGCAGGTGTGTGGAAGCTGACGCAGCGCTGGAGAGGACGGGCAGTCCTGCAGCGCTGTTGTGCTGACGCGCTGCGGGAAACGTGCCCTGAGGGGGGAAGGAAGCGGCGGGTTATTTACAGCAGCGTCGCCATGGGGACTGCGCCAGCTCCCCCTCAACCCCCCCACCCCCTCCACCTCCATTGTATGGCAGGATGCTCACTGACAGACTTCAGGTGGCAAGAAAAAGAGATGACAGGATATGGAGGCTAAAAAGGCATCTGTCACATCATGACTCTCAGAAGAAGTGGCCTGGTACTGTTAGGTTAATAATTACCATACACTTTCACACATATACAGTGAGGTTTAAGGTTGGTCTTTTGGGAAAAAGAAAACATTACAGTGGAATCTAAGGGGAAATGTTTCATTGAACCAGAAGGCTCAGGGGAATAAGTACCGGAGACAAAATTATTGATATCGATGTCTAAATAAACAGTTTTAATATAATCTAGAACCATCTCATGAGGTTACAGTCGTTATCAATAATAATGCACTACTGTGGTATTTGCTGTTTACTGTAATATTTGTATGCTTTTTTAATGCTCTCCCAAATGTGAATGCCCATTCATATTCACACGCCATACTCGTAAGTACAACCCCAGCAATCTATCTGGAGGAGCAAAGACAAGCATGTGCTCACCTCTGAAACACATGATGTCAGCTGATGTCAGCTCTTCCTTTCAAATGACAGTCCTGAAGCTGAGCTTGCATACACAGAGTTTGAGGGAGAAACTCACTGTGCAGTATGTTCAGTTAGTGTCATTTTTTAATTGACCAGTGGAGTTTGCTGGACAGAAATGAAACAACAGATATCCCAGAATCCCTCCCAGCTGGCACCGGCATGGTCTGGATTCAATATCGGACATTGGTACTCATCCCCAACCCTTGGAACAGTGCCCAACTGGCTGAGCCATAGTGAGACACTGCGTTGATCCATAATAACCAGCCCATGCTTTTTTCCCCTCTGCAGATGCACCACCAATTACATGCTGTGTATGTCATCAGGAGATGATAAAGTCAGGTATAACCTTGGCTTCAATAGGCATCCAGCTAACAAGGAGTGGCAACTAGAGGGTGATGGTATGATGGTGCTTTATCGGCTTACCCCCATCATGCCCTGGTGTGGCTGAGCCAATTATTGTCTTACTAATGCAGACCTGAGGCCGTACCCACTATTTAGGATCATGAACAAGTGTCTTTACTGTGTGTACCACACAGAGGCCCACAATCTAATATGTATTAATGTAATGGAATGAGACATTTAGACACCAATGGTTTATAGATAAGTTAAGAAGGCTCATTGATTTCTGTGAATACAAGTTCCCCTCCAATCCAACATTTGAATTGACATACTGTACATACATCACAAAATGGATGTGGACATGTAATCATTAAATTAAAAAAATAATAAATCAATAAATCAGTTTTAAGTGTAAAGTCCCAAGGCAAAGCTCAACCAAAATCAGTTATGTACGAGCAAAAATGTTTTCAGTCAGGTTTCAAATGAAACCATCATGTCAACTTTATGAATCTTAGCTGAAAGAGTCTGCCATAGTGGGGAGAGTAAAATTAAATTAATCTCACCTTCTGAACACAGAGATAAACCCTTTCAATTAAAAACCTTACATGTTGAGCTTGATGCTATGTAATCGATACACTGTTTAACAGGCGGCCAATCATTAAAGATAAACTCCACCGGGCTGAAGGTAACATCGTTAAGAGACCATGTCACCAATGAAGAACCACCTGGCTGCAAAGACCACTAAAGACTTGATTAAATAACCTCTACAAATGATAGAAATCACTATGGAAATGGGAAGAGATTTTTTTCTCTCAGCAGCATCCTATATAATGTCTTGCCTATTGAACTAGCCACTAGATCACAAAACTGGTGTCTTGGTGCTATTAGTTCAGCTGAAGTCATAATGAGGTCACATCTCTCAATATACTAGGATGAGACACTTTGCTAATTCAGAGACACTCGAAGACAAGAACATATACACACATAATACACACACAACATATATGCATTTATGTATTTATATATATTTATGTATATATTTGTTCAGTACATATATATGAAAGATCAATATATAATGCCTGTTTGACTTGCCATAATATATATCTATATATGTCATCTCTATCTCTGTATCAACTGATCTGAAACTGATTGGAAGAGATACACTTAAAATTCTGTTCCAGGGACAATACATCGATTATTAGTTGGAGAAGCTTCGGATTTACTCACCAGGAAACAAATCCATTTTTGCACAAACCTTATCGAGCAGGTACACACAATGGCAATGGAAGTCTTTTGCTGCTTGTTACACTAACCCATTTGTAGGCTCACTGGAGCACAACCATGTCTATTCCAATCCATTCTACAACCATTTCTGCAGGCGCATTTTAATTTGGAAGAGGTACATTGATTATGTTTTCATTGTTTGAGCAGTCTCGAAGGCTAAGCCAGCAAGCTCTGAAGACCACATTAACAGAAAATTGATTCCCTTTCAACTACCAAAAAAAGAGAAAACAATTCAACTCTTTGATACTTTATGCAGAAAAGTGTCTCATATAGTATGTAGGTATGTAATTTAAAAAGTTATGATTTACAATATGATTTCTACAGCCTCTTCTTAAATCACCTTTTTACAAAGCTGCTGTCAATTTTTGATCCTTTTTGTTTCCCAGACATCATTCTTTGATCAGTATTTTTATTAACATCCTGTTTCTTTATTATGTTTTATTAACTATGTGTTTCTGTCTGTTTTATAAATTAGTTCTTCTGTTTCTCTCTCCCTTCATGCTACTCCTATTTTCATGGTTACATTTTATTGGTGATATACTTGTTTTAAAATGTATCCCATAATTTGTTGTCCATGACCTGTGTGCAAAGCACTTTGAAACTTTGTTTTTGAAAAGTTTAATACAAATAAAATGTGTTTATTATGTTATGTAATGTCCCTTTTAACTGGGGCCTTCCTTACTGTATTCATGCCTTAATAATTCAGTCAATTTATTTGTTGAGTTGTATCAATAGGTGGCTAGGCCCATTCCCAAGGCAAACACACAGACACAAACACACACACACACACGCGCACACACACATACACACAAAAAGGTGTGCTTTTGCTTTGCTACATACATTCCTCAGCATTAATCCATACAAGGAGGACATAGTTATGTCCTAATTAAGTTAACTAATTAACAAATTATCATTTTTAAGTGTTCTCAAGGACCTTCCTGGACAATTTTCAAAGTGCCATACTGTAAATACTATGACACATTTTAATGTTTATGCAGTATTGTTTTGATTGAAAAGATACTTGAACAATATAACCAGTTAATCAGTTTGGTTACAGTCTTTAGAAAACAGATCCTTGATGCCAATGAGATTGCCTGTGTTTTCACTGTATGGGGCATGAATAACTATGAAACAATCAAGCACTTTCAAGCACCCTGAGGAAAAAATAAACTGCTTTTCCACAGCCTTTCACTCTCCATATTAAAAATAAAGCACTTTCAATGTTTTCAAGGCCCTTTGGGAACCCTATAGAGATCACTGAGTGAGTGAGAGGGGAGTGTTTGTGTCGAGTTTGTACAGACTGTACTAATGCACTGGAAAAAAAAGACTAATGCGACAATTATAATCACATCCTTCTGTGCTTCATCCAGTCATGTACTCTCCTGCCAGGTTGCAATACATGTGTAGCTGGTCGGCTCTGTTGGATGTCCACCTCTGTGGGCGATCAAATAATTTGTCTATGTTGTTAAAAACCTCTCCCTTATCTTCCATTTTTACAATTTTCCATGTGCTGAGACTTGAGTTTGTCTTCATAAAGGAAACCTTTCCCTGTTGATGGATATGATCGAATGTGTATCGATTTGATTTATGGTACTAAAAATGTTGTTTGTAATTAAGGTTAAATGGATGGCTGACTGCTGCAAGGAATAACATAGTGGTGTAAAGCAGATCTTCCATTTTCCAAGTGTTGTAGTCTGTTTTGTAAACTTTTAATGAATGTTTCATGGGTTAATAGACTGAGTGGAAAAACTTGCTTGTGCTGCTGGGGTGAGCCTCCTGACTGGATGTTTTCAGTCACAGCCATGCCAATATCGGCTCTGGCCAAAGTCCTGCATTGGCTAAACAACACCTGACTGGGAAAGACGGCCAGGTAAAATCATCGGTGTCATTGCTTGCTCACAGCCAGCCCTGGCCGAACAGACACCCGCAGCTCCTCGAGCTGAGCATATGTTTACTTCATGTTCCTACAGTAAAGGCAGTATCCAGTTAGTGACACTGCAGTCTGGAAGGAAACCAGGGATGGCTGGTATGTGAAACAGAGGTCAGATGCGTTCACAGATTCCTCCTGACTTTGTGATACAGGGTTTGCTAATAAGTTCACCTCAGTTTAAGAGAAAAAGACTGGGATAGTATAGACTTCATAAAAAATGCAAAAACAGACACCTTTTTCTGATACTAAATGCAACTTCTCACAAAAAAATCAACCAACTGAACATGAATTTTAATAGGCATTTTCAACCAAAATTGTCACCCATTTTCAACCTTCACACATATTAATAATGTAATAATTCCCATGGCCTTTACCACAAGTTACACCCCTCATAAGTGACAACTGGGTTCTAGAAATGGTTCCACTGTGTACTGTGTCTCATACTGTGTCCTCTGTTTTCTTAACTGATGTAAACTTATTGAATATATCAAAAATATTGACAGTGATTTTAATGAACCATTATGGAATAAAATTAGTATGACAAAGACATTTACATGTTTATTGTATTTATATAACAACAATATGACTTTTTCATATTGTTTCTGTATTCTCATCATGTTTGTCATAATTAGGAGAGCAGCACAATTATGATAAACAATGATTTCCCAATGAACAAACATCTGATGTAAAATGACATTTCGCAATTAATATCAAAACATTTTAATCACTTATGCTGCTGCATAAATTGTTTAATCTACTGATTACCCACAAAGCTTAAAGTACTTCCTGTGGCATAAAACTAATTTTGTTCGACTGTGTCTTCATAGTGCAGAGGAGGGAAGGGATTGCACATTCTCTATATATTTTGAAGACTTTCAACCCACATTTGTTTAAATAATTATATTTTTTGCTTTTGTGATATTAAGCAGTAATTTTCTTGCTATGTCGAGGACGCCTACCGGCCCTTTTATTCTTCAGTCTGTGGGCTCTTAACATTTCTTGCTTAAGAAATACAGCCATTGTGTCAGCCTTGTTATATACAGTAATTATTTTTTTAAAAGGACACCCTAGAGCAAAGAAGTTGATTAAATATGATTGTTAATCACTGGTTCTTTCAGTGACTGTTGGCAGTTGAACTCAACACGACATTAATTTGAAGCAATGTAAACAAGAATTTTTTTTTTTTTTTTTTTTTGATATTTTGTAAGCATGGACTTTGGTACGGCATCCACATTAGCCAGGCCTTATTACATTAAACTAACAGGAGGACCTTTCTATTAATTAATCATTCTGCCAAACTGTTCATAACCAACAATGAATGGGATCTCATTTTTCCCCTTCTGCCTTTAAAAAAACAAGCAACTTTAAATGACTAAGTGATCACTGCCATGCATAGTGCACTTTTATCAGTAAGCGTTGTATTACAAAGCACTTAATGAATACATTCTCTGATGCTTTGATTTCTCCTCAGCAAAGATTAATGGACAATGGTGTGCTTTTTCTCTATTTATATCCCTTCTGTCTTGTCACTGTGTTTTGAAACAGTTTAACTGATTAGCAACTGTTGCTTTGTTCTACATCTAAGGGTTTCGCTAAGGGCTTCACTAAGAAAGAACACTGCACAAATAATAGTTTCAGACATTGCTATAATGAAATGAATAACTGATTTAATTCGACTGATTATGTGAAACAGGCCATACCAAAACCAGCTGTACATGTAACATGCAACATTTACATGTTAATTTAGCAGATTCTTTTAATTCAAAGTGCATCACAAGAAGAGCATACTTTCAACAACAGAAGTACCATAGAACCAACTCCATGATTTGTAACATGCCATGTTCAATAATGCAACTTCCAATAATAGCTGTAATGTGTGCCTGTGGAGAGTTATTTTTATTGGAAGGAGGAAGGAGAAGGGAAAAGGGAAAGAAAAGAAAGGAACGAGGTACAGCCTGAAAAGGCGGATTTTAGGTCTGCGATGAAATATGGGGAGGAACTCAATTGTTCTGACAGAGGTGGGAAGGTTATCCCACCATCGAGGAACCACAACGGAGAACAGGCGGGAATCATGCTGCATGACCACCTAGTGCCCATAGCAACAAGAGCACAATGTGTTCAGACCTGGTAGTGAGGGAATTTGTCTCATCAGGGTGTAGAGTGAGATCATTGCCTGGCTTTAAGTTGAAGCTCCCCTACCAGTCTGCACACCCAGAACCATGGCCTGAAATGAGCAACCAGTGTAGACCAGTCAGTAACAATCATGCTAGCCCTACCAATGATCAATAAAACAATAAATGCTTCATAAAACATGCATCAGTTCATTTGGTAGAGCTACAGTGCAGGTCAGTGATTGATTGAGAAAGAAAGCATAAGCACTGTAGAAAGCCATACCATTTTCAATAAGTTATGACAGCAGTTAACAGCAGCCATAACAAAGGTTAACTCAAACATACTCAAGTCTGAAACAAAAAAGTTCTCAATACCTTCCCAAGTTTGAAACAAAAAGTTCTTGAAAAAATAACTCTTCTGGAGGTCTTAACGGTTGATGACAAGCAAAAACATACTCGCACTGTCGTCACCCCCTACCCAAGGCTACATGTAGGCTGTGTCTTTGTAATGGGCATAACAAAGGCAATGGCATACACCTGGTGACAAACCTCAGGTGAGAAAGCCTGGATGTGTAACTGTCGCTGTCCATGGTTCTGCAGGACTCCCAGCCTGTAGGAGGGAACAATATCAGCTGACAGCAGCCAGAGAGGAGGGGCACTCAAGCTTACTCCTCCCACAACTCCTGCAAGTTACAATCTCCATTACACACAATTATAAATACATTGCTACTGTTTCTGTCAATTCAGATACACCCTTTTCTAAGTGCACATTGCAATCTCATCTGGAATCTTTTCAGTATGGAAAACTCTGTCCTTAATTAAAACATTAGAAGAATATAATGTTGCAATGAACATTTTATGATGTATAATTCAGTTCTATCATTTACAGTTACAGTTACCCCAACATTAATGGGTTCACCCTTCACTGCAGAGAGTGGTGAATATGTGTTCATCCAGTGGTGTGAAAAACATGACATTGACATTATCCATATTTCAAAGTCATCCCAGTAACCTGATCTGAACCTAATTGAGCAGTCATGGGATATTCTGGAATGACCCTTGAGACAGTCTTCCATCAAATAAGTACATTATTACATTACATTATGGGCATTTGTTAGACGCTCTTATCCAGAGCGACTTACAAGGCAAAGTGCATAAGAACAGTACAAAAAGTGCGAAGATAAACCTAGAGAGGGGTAATAGTCCCAAGTGCCAAGGTGATCGAATAGATCAGGACTCCCCTAGAGACTACAAACTTGCTAAACAACCTAGTTAAAAACAATCACAAATTAAGAGCATAGTTTTAAAAACAATCACAGATAAGTGCAAATAGGAATAGACACATTACAAAGAGCAAGGGAGGGGAGGGGAGAGGTGCAGCCTGAAGAGGTGAGTCTTCAGTCTGCGCTTGAAGATGGCCAATGTCTCTGCTGTTCTGACCTCCACGGGAAGATCATTCCACCACCGGGGGGCCAGGACAGACAGCAGACGTGACCTGGAAGTGCAGGAGCGGAGAGGGGGCTGCCTCAGGCGACCAGAGGTGGCAGAACGGAGGGGTCTGGCAGGGGTGTAGGGTCTGACGATCGTCTGGAGGTAAGCTGGAGCTGTCCCCTTAACAGCCTGGTATGCTAGCACCAAAGTTTTAAATTTGATGCGAGCCATAACAGGCAGCCAGTGGAGGGCAGTCAGCAAGGGGGTCACATGAGTGTCTCTAGGAAGGTTGTAGATCAGACGGGCAGCAGCATTCTGGATGAGCTGCAGGGGTCTGATGGCGGACGCTGGAAGACCTGCAAGAAGGGAGTTGCAGTAATCCAAGCGGGACAGAACCATTGCTTGGACCAGAAGCTGAGTAGAGTAGGTGGTGAGGAAGGGGCGGATTCTTCGGATGTTGTACAGAAAGAACCTGCACGCCCGACTCACCGCCGCGATGTTCTCGGAGTGTGACAGCCTGTTGTCGATCACCACTCCGAGGTTCTTCGCACAGGATGAGGACGAAACCAGGGTGTCCCCAAGCGAGATGGAGAAGTCCAAGATGGGAGAGGAAGGAGCAGGAAAGAAGAGCAGCTCGGTCTTGCCTGGGTTGAGCTTAAGATGGTGTTTATCCATCCAGCTCTGGACATCCCTCAGGCAAGCCGAGATGCGAGCAGAAACCTGTGTGTCTGACGGAGAGAAGGAGAGGTAGAGTTGAGTATCATCAGCATAGCAGTGGTAAGATAGACCATGAGCAGAGATTACAGAGCCAAGAGAACGAGTATAGAGGGAGAAGAGGAGGGGACCAAGGACGGAGCCTTGAGGAACACCCGTGACCAGGGGGCGAGGTGGCGATACTGCACCAGCCCAGGCAACCTGGAAGGAGCGACCGGAGAGGTAGGACTCAATCCAGTCGAGGGCTGTGCCGGAGATCCCCAGTGCTGCCAGGGAGGACAGGAGGATGGGATGGTCGACCGTGTCAAAGGCAGCAGAAATGCTGCCTTTGAGTTGAGTTGATTGACTTCCTCGTGGAGAAAGTGTTGTATTCCACCTACGGTGTTGCATTCCTCCTGCAGAATTCCATATGCCGGGTTGATTGTGCACATATGGTCTGTATTTGACACATAAGGCGGCTTAACACCATCATTTACTTACATGTGTACATTTCTGCACCTCCTATATGTGTGATATGCGTTACCAAAGCAATATACAAATCTGTGGCTCTCAAACTGATAATAAAGCAACATAAGGCACCATGACAGATCTAGCCCCCCCCCAAAAAAAACAAAAAAAAAACAAGAAACAGTACAGTAAATTTTTCAGAGATCAGGCCAATGCAGTGCAATCAATACCCTGTATATGATTTAGTCAATATGAAGATGACCTGAAAAAAAAACTGGTGTTTACCTGTTCCTAATGGAGACGAAGTTAAGAAGAGAAAGTTGGAGCACAGTGTGAGGTGCATTGTGTAATGACAAGGAAATGATTTAGCACAGCAGGTGAACAGTCTCCTAGGGTAAGTACATTACTCAGTTCCTTTTGGAGAGGCACGCCAAAATATTTGTCCTGTTACAAATTATGGGTACGTACTACTTATCTAATGTGTGAATATGATATAATGAACTTACTTTAAGGCATACATTTCAATTAAGCAAGTATGATTGTAATTCAATGATATAAAGACATGGTATATAATTACATTTATATGTAGACTAATTACATGAGAGATTTCAATCAATGCAGCTAACAGTCTTTAAATACACTTTTCTCTTTGCCCAATTAAGTGCAATAATTCCATACCAGCACAAAGAATTCTCAAGACATGTACTCTGCTGCCAGTGTCAAATAGTCACATGCCAGTAGATCCCAAAGATTTATAGGATTTAGAGTGTATACATGAATATTTACAAGTTAAGCCATGGACGATAAGATAATTACCACCGAGATTTAAAAAAAAAAACATCTCCTACTCTCAAAAAGAGAGTTAATGTTGAAGAAACATTGATACTAAAATAAATTAGTATGTTTTTATATGTTTTTACTTGTTTAAAAATAAAGTGATAAAGTCTTAGTAGGAGTAATAGATATGAATTGCATATTTACCCCACTGTCTACCATGAATACAGGGGTGTTTTTTGTGTGAACTGAAGACTGTAAATCTAGTGTATGGTCCTTGCCCCTGACCACTAGTTCTGTCTTGAGGAGCTTGGCAAAATGTTGATTAGTGATCCCTGACAGAAACAGCAGTTCAGGCCAAAAAATTGGTGAAGCAAAGTCGAAAGAGGAAAAAGTGGTAGTGTGGAGAGAAGCGGTGTTAGAGAGATAAACAATGTCTCCTCTCAGGAACTGCAACAGAAACTTCCTGTGATTAACCCTGCCTGCGAGTGTTCAGCGGAGTGTGCGAGTCTGAGACAGCGCGCGGGATTGGGATAGCCAGCCGCAGCTGTGCGGCCCGAGAGCTCCGGATAATCACTTCTGAAATAGAAAAGTTTTGAAGGTTAGGGCGCAAGGGGGGAGGGGTGTATGAATTAGAAGGCAGAAGGTGAGGCCTGGAACTTTTCTTGTAGACCCAGCCTTGGCTTGTGCAGCAAAAGCTGGTACTGCTTGCCTTCACTTTCAATTTAAAAACCCACAGAGGTCAGAAGGATGATGCTGGATCAAAATGCAAAAGCAGAATCTATAAAAAAATAAATAAAATAAAAACACACAGCCCTCTGAGAGATGAATAAAGTTTTCTTTCTACAGTTGTGTTTATTTCTTTTTATTTAATATCTGCAGCTTAAGTGAATTTGTATAATAGGCTGCATCTCACACTGGACATAAATACCACACACTGCATTTACAAATAAATGTAAATTGAGTGTAACTTTATTAATGGATATAAATAGCACTTGCTTCTCCAATTTGCTTTAGGTATAAATGTTTGTGTGTTATGCTGTTGTTTTAATAGAACCACTGAATCACTCCAATTTTTACTCTGCATTTTGATTTAAGTAATTTTCTGTAAATCCCTCCATAGACGTATTTGTACAATAAACAATAAACATACATTTTAAAATAACAGTTTCTGAAGTAAAAACTCGTACAAATGATGTGTTCATGTTTAGGGACATCTTTACTCTACATGCGTAACTCTGAGGGTTATAACTGTATTTGCTTGTTTCTTGCATCCTTCGAGCAGACTACAGTAGTCAACATTAACAGACTGAAATAGTCACTGCTTATCATGGATATTGGTACTCTTTGAATGAAAGCGATTGCTTGCCACAGCATGAAGATATTCTCTCCTCAGCAACTCTGATGGAACTCATTGGGTCAGCTGGACTAATATTAGCAAGCTTTTTGACCAAGAAATAAACCAACTCTTTTATTGATATTATTTGTCACACCATGAGTTCAGCCAGCGTGTTCTGCTACAGCCCAGCTAGGATCAATCAAAATACCTGCCTCCAGCATATAATATATGGCAGGCATGTTTAATTGTCTTTGCTCCTGAATGAGCAGTGTTGTTGATGGAAAACAGAGCTGACTAACTTTAGCTTTTCAAATGTAACACATAGTACTGTAGGAATGAGATTAGCCACCGTGAATATATCGTCATACATATGTACATATTTTCTATATAAAAAGCATGGCTGTTGGCCACTCAGAATACAATATTAATAAAAAATTTGTTTATAAGAGTTGATATGTTCAAAATTCAGAAAGATAA
The DNA here is from genome assembly GCA_019788955.1 of Albula glossodonta. Lineage (NCBI taxonomy): Eukaryota > Metazoa > Chordata > Actinopteri > Albuliformes > Albulidae > Albula > Albula glossodonta. The sequence continues at coordinate 22,130 of JAFBMS010001465.1, forward strand.
GTCTATCCTGAGCCTGGGACAGGCCTTACTGTAATTAATATTGTAACTTAAATACATGATAATGACACAATATTTTAACTCTGAAATTAAAATTGAAATCAATGTGTACTGTGGGTGTCAAAGTAGCTTAGTGAAACACATTGCAGACCTTCAACATATAGGGTGATCAGACATCCTGTTTTTCCAAGGACAGCCCTGTATTTCAGCCCCTTTTCACGTGTCCCAGGAAAATCTTGATTTGTCCTGTATTCATTCAATGGTTTTCTGACAGCACTTGCCATTATTGTAGGGTCTCATTGCATTATGCACATGGTGCTGTCTGCTCCAGCACAATGAAGGCACAAACTACTTGGACATCTTATCAGCACCAATCACATCATATCATGCACAAATCGATCCTATCCCTGCACCTCCAAGCACATGTGTGCACCAAATGCTCCCGATTAAAATGTTACAAGTTGGCTGATTGCTACTGCAGTTTGATGGATGGCTAAGGGCTAGCCAGATAACTACAAATTTTATTAAATATGTCACAAAAGAGAGCTTGTAGCTTCAACGAAGACTGAGAAAGGGAATTTAAATTTTAAAAAGAGGGATCCGTCGGTTTCCGATGCAAGCAAAATAATCTCTGTTACTGTGGGGCTCATTTTTTCAATGCACATGGAGGCCAGAATGATATCACCCAGCATATCCACACCAAGAAACATACGGAAGCTGAGAAGAGGAAACGTGCTACACCAAGTGTCACAGGGTTTTTTTTTGAGACAAAACTAAAAATCTGACAAGTGTTTATTCAAGTGAAGGACTTTTTGCATATCACTCAGTGGTGCACGGGCACAGTTTTCCGATCTAGTGACTGCACAGATAAACTGATTTATGATCCCAAATTTTCCTCTGCACGCACTAAATCCCAGGCTATTGTCTGCAATGCGCTCGCTCTGTTGTCAGAGGAAGAAGTGCGTTGTGATCTGGACCAGCGTTCATATGTCACATTAACCGTGGATGCATCAAATCATAAGGACGTAAAGCTACTCCCATACTTGTGCATTACTTTCGCTCAGTGGTGTTAATATTAAAACAGATGAATTTCCATCTCTGCCTGGTGAAACATCAGATCTGCAAACAGAATGTCTTGTTAAATTAATAACAGTCAATACGAACACAAATTTTGAATGTGGGCCTGGAGGAACAATGTCTGGAGGACGCTACAGGGTGAATTAGGTAGAGACATTTGAGGCATTGGCTGTGCTGCTCATATTGTGCATAACTGTCTGCAAACAACAGCTGATTGCCTTCCAATTGACTCGGAGAGTTTTGCTGTGAAAGTGTACAAATGCTTTCATATCTATACTATTCGTGTGGAGTAGCTGAAGGACGTTTGTCAATTCGTCCAGCTGGAGTATTCAAAATTGCTAAAGCATGGCAGCACACGTTTTCTCTCTCTTGGCCCAGCTCTTGTGAGAATATTGCTTATGTTTGATTGACCGATGGCATATTTCCTTTCTCAAGACAAGTGCCCAACACTTTTGAAAAACATGTTCAACCACCCATGCACTAAACTGTGGCTTTCTTTTGCCACGAAGCAAACTGCTGCCTTTAACCGGGCAATCGAGGTAATTGAACCGGACAACATATCTGTCACTGCGGTTGCAATGCACATTCGTAATTTAAAAGACCTGCTGTGGGCCAGGCTCAGGGAAACATTTGTCACCACAGACATCGAGACTCACTTGGCTGAACTTGGTAATATTAGGACTGGATTTTTATAGTGCTGTGCACAACTTTCATTCGACTTCTCCCGACTACCTGCTGCATTGGAATGCTGCATTTGAGGGTACGGAACACCAGGAGTGGGCCCTGCTGAGAAGTGTCCACTGGAGTGACATTCAGAGCAGCCCAGCTACTTTCCACTCCACAATTCCCACTCTTAGCCTGATTGATGAGAAAACCCTGTTTAATGAATGGACAAGCACAAAAGAAGCAATCACCTGCTGCATTCCTGACTGGAACATAAAGAAGACAGCCCTTTCTGACAGATGGAAAGACAGAGAGAGTTACAGAGCAAGACTGTAAGTTACCAAGCGCTAGCCGAGGCTGCAGAGTTTGTTCTATGTCTGCCAGGAACATCAGCCCCCTTTGAATGCTTATTTTCATTTGTGAACGCAGCATGGTCACCAGAAAAATCACAACTGAGTTTCTCAACAATGACGGCAATGCTGTTTGTGCGAGTGAGTCTTGGATTGGAAAGTTCTGCACTTTATGGCAAGCTGTTGGAGGGCAAACAAACCCTGAGAAAGATTGCCTCAAATGAGAAGTACAGGTCACAAGGTGATACACCCATGAGGAGAAACCAAGCACTTCCAGCTAGAAACTCAATTGTAAGTATTACCCATTGTTTGATTTTTCTTTAGTTTCATTAATGATGTGAAGATACGTCTAAGACATTAAGAAATGTCTAAGGTCCAGCTTAACCGGTTGTTAGCAATTTTAACCTGTAGCATCTGCAATGCTTGTCCAAAGCAAAACTCATGGTAGGGTTTCATTAGCCAATGAGAAGCATGCATTTGCAGGCTCAAAGCAAAGCCACAAAGGCACAGAGGATAGAAAACGCAAACTTGAGCGCAAATAGCGCAAGATTGACATTTAAATATGGCTGATAGGTTTTATCTTTTCGCCATTAAGCGATAAATAGAATAGCTAATTCCATTAAAGCAACATGGATGGGAACGGAGAAGACAATTTTACAAGGGGGATGGTTGAGGTCAAGATTTTGTCAAAGGAGGATGGCACCCCCCTGCATCCCGCCTCAACTCAAGCCCTGAGTATAAGGATTTTAAGGAAAATGTTGATCAGTGCTACTTTAAGGAAAAAAGGTGTCTAAATTCAGCACCAGTGACATCCCTGTGAAGTGGCATTAGGTTTGTATGGAGAAAGAGAGGCTGAACCCCACACATAAAGGTTGACATCAATGTCAAAAGAGCGATCTGATGACAGAAATCATTCAATATTCATGAGTTGTTTGCGGTGCAATAGGAGAAGCCTCCGCTACGATTTTAATTTATTGATTGTCAAGTGAGGTACTGGAGGAAAGCATTTAATTTTCCCCCACCTCAGGACCTAGGATAGATTTCAATGTGAGAACGCTACACAAGTATTCTTCATTTTCCTCATCAGGACACTCTGGGCTGCACTGAAACCGACCCCAGAACACAGTGCCCTTACAGAAGTCATATGAAAACATGTTTGCATAAAGACTGACAACAAGGACAAATGACCATCAGAATCTTACTCTTTACCCTAGGATTCGATCAAAACCAAAAATTGTGAATTGTGGAGTATATGTGACCTCATTTTCATGCCATGGCAATACAGGAAGTCCTACCCTGCGCTCACACCGGCACCGACTTTGTCGCTGTATGTCGCCAAGTCACTGTGTCGCTTTTGCTAGCTGTTGATTTCAGCCAGCTTGTGGGCACCGCTAATGTAGTTTTGAGGAAGTGGGCTACAAATGTATTGGCAGGAGACGCATCTATTTTTTAAAAAAATGTATACTAATAAATATACATAATAAAGGCTGGCAGATTAATATATTGCCCAATATATGCGTGAACCCACAAATCAGGTGCATACCCGCTGGAAAACATGTTTTGGAGGAAATTAATTTTCCTACAAATAGTGTGATCTTGCTTCAAACAGTGCCATTTTACCATTGACTGCAAAGTAGCTTTCGCAATCACCATTATTTATGTGCGGAGACAGCACTGATTTATTTTGTATAAAAAATAAGTCCTGCTTACAATCATTCACATATGTACTGTTCATGAGGAATTTTAGCTAGCATCATTGACAACTGCTTAAATTTGCCATTCACTTGATTAAACCTCACCACCTTACCAGAGTTTAACCAAGAAGTTAGTTTAAGTTTTTGCTGCTCCATGTGCATCTACAAGGCTGCTTCTCTTTTGCTGCTCCATTTTTGCCTTGGAGAGCCTTTGTTTTTTTACAAAAAGAAAAATGTAAGAGAAAAGAAGATTGAGAAAACTGCCTTCAACTTTACTCTGCGTCTGATTTTTCTCTGAAGCCTGTTAGCTATCTGTCATTTCTGCGTAGACATTACAAGAACTAGGGACAGAATATATTAGGGGGTGCCAATTTGACACATATGACACCTTTGACACCTACACATTTAAAAAAACATAATTTTACAGTAGCAATATAAGTGCGAAACAACAGTTTCCAAATATATTTTAGCGTACTATATGCATTGTTATATGGAACAACAATTTTGCTCATCTTCTTCAAGAGTATTTGCTGGAACCACTGTATATGGGACCATCCAAACTGAACCAGGAATCAATTTGCAACAAAATTATCTTTTCTACTTACTCTTGTTTCACAGTTTTGTTAAATTTAAGGTTAGTTTGCACATAATCTAGCTGTAGTTAAGTGGGTCTTTTCGTTTCTGTTGATTTTAATCTTTCTTAAAGGTAAAGGCAGTGTCTATGGATTTTCATTTATGTGCCCAGTTACAAAAAAATAAATAAATAATTGAAATAAATAATGTTACTTGCTGTGGAAAAATCCTCTCATATTGTAGATCAAAACTAGGGGATGTCTGCCTCCACAATACATTTAATACCATTTTTATCTTTTGTTACACCCGCTTTAACATAATTTCCATTTGTCTATGATCTACCTCTTATTCCTGCTGTATTTTTTGTTCCAGTGTCAGTTACGGTATAGTCTATCTTCCTAATGGGTGTGCTGTCTCTCTAATGCAGTGCTGTAATAAAGATAGCCCACTCATTCTTTATGTACTCCTCAGTCTTTATGTACAGACTGCTGCATAGTTTACACTAGAAACCATGACAAATGGTTTGAATGGAGCCAGCATCGCTGTCTGATTGGTCAGAATGTCTTGCAGTTTCATTGAGTTCTCAGGCCGTCATTAAGACAAGATGAGCTGGACTAAGTGTACGCAAGCATTACGTCGTGAAGAACCAAATGTACTGACATTTCAGAGACAGTGGTGCCTTTTTAAAAGGTCAAATCTATTGCTTTCCTTCAGTGGAGAAGTTATATTGTATCCAGCAGAAAGCACTCGCCCCTGTCAAGACACTGGAGATATGATTCACCTAGTGTAGAAGTGGTGTATGGAAGAATACAATTTCAAAAGAGTTAGCTGAGGTAGAGAGGTATGTTCCCACAGAATTCACACAGAAGACTGTGAGGTCTCCAATCTTATATTCTGCATTAGTGAGGGGTGGAACAAGGAAACTGTTCAACCCAAATTACCTTGAGGGCAGACCATAGCCAGCTGCTTTTAGATGGAAGTAAGGTCTATTTATGTCATAAATGGAGACTTGGACCCAATCAACAATCTGAATGTCTCAACACAAATTTCCTCACACTGTTGTTTTCTCCCTGGTATTAAAACATATCAATTCCTCATTAAAATTAATTAAACAGAATATTAATAATAAGTAACTGGTTGTGGACAAAGCCTGCATTGGCAGTAATTAGTGCATTTCATTATTCATATCTGCAGTGTAAGGTCAGTCTGTGTCTGGACTTCAGATCAGATGGGACCACTTTTTATTTTTGGGAAAAAAATCTTCCCTGCTATATTAAAAAAAAAAAGTTTATGATTTTCAAATGTGTTGCTTGCTGCTTGTCTCCTTTTAGCATGTTTTCTGTTGGTATCAGCGCATCCAAATATGTAACTGATTTTACAAAACTCAAAACACATTTTGTTCCTGGGGGGAAGCTTAGGCACATAGTTTCACATGCTCTATCTCTCTCTCTCTCTCTCTCTCTCTCTCTCTCTCAGTCATTCTCTCTCACACATACTAAAAACACATAACCACATGCAAACATGCATACACACATTCAAACACACACCTGGTCATACAGTCATATTCTCCCAAATAAACACGCCCACACACAGGCTTCCACAAATTCTCAATAGCACATACATAACATATACGCATATATTTGTGCGCAGACATGCTATCTCTCTCGCGCACACATACAAACACTCACGCACATTTGCACATCGCATTTACATAAAGCCCTGTTCTCCTCCTTCACCGCATCAGCCCCGTCTCCACTGCCAAAAGCGGTGTCACTAATCCTCAGGCCAAAGGCAGGCTCGCTTCCCACTTGCACCCCAAACCCATCACTGTCAAGCCAGTCCAGCCATCCCTCACCCAGCATGTACAGAGCCATGCTCATACCCCAAAGCCTTCGGACCCCCGCTTCCACTCAACCAATCAATACGGCAAACACAGACACCCAGCTATCTCCATATTGACTGCTTCATGTTGCCAGCGGAGAACAAGGACACCCGGATGACATGTGAGTGCTCACATGCAACACGCACTGGGCTGTAAAGTTTCGGTGGAAAGAAAAATCAATTCAAGCGCACATGGAAAATGACTCAGTCCGGCTTTTGATTGCGGACTTATAAATTTAAACACAGAGGGTCGTGGCCATTCATGTGTGCAAAGGTTTTACATATACAACCTCCCTTAACCCTTATTTTGTCATGAATAAAAAATAATACTGAAATAGTCAATATCAATACAATCTAATACCTAGGAATATTTTTTAATTATACACCTGTGCGCCTATTTAACGTTTACCATTTTTCCGCATGATTTTTAATGTCTCATGGTGATTTCAGTGTACAATTATAGCATAACATAGGCATAAGGCATTAGTGACATCATAATCAGTTAGTGGTTGCCATCAATGCATGAGTGGAAAAAAAACTGGTGTAGCTGAAGATCAATGTTATTGATCTTTCTTCTTTTTCCTAATGGCTTCTTTGGATTTTTCAAGGTGTCATTGAGTTCAGATCAATCATGTCTTCAATTATCTTCAATACTTAATGCAAAAATTATATTTTTAAATAATATGTAGGTAGGAAGATGCCACACTCATTTACAGTGGGGGGCTGTGGGGGGGGGGGGGGGGTGTCAGGGGTAGAGTGTAATTTCGTCTTTACTGCTGCAGATGTAATAATGTCAGCCATTGCAAACCAAAGAGCCTGGAGACCAAGCATGTCAGCACTTCTGCCTTGAGTTTCCCAATAGCCATTTCCCAGCTATCTCTAGGCAACTGTGACATTTATTTATAAGCTGTAATCACTGCATGGTCTGCCCCTGCAGAGGTCAGGGGCATAATAAATATGACAAAATTTCCATGCCTGCATGCGCATTTCCACATGCAAACCATTACACCATATATGGTGTCCTATGAATATGTACACCAATATACATGAATATGTACTCCAGTGTACAAGAATATGTGAAATATTGCTATGTTTGAGCAATTCCTTTTTGGAAATATTTAAATGACTATGTGGAAGTAATAAATTGGCATACATGTGTTCCAAAATTATTTCAGTTAAATCAGTATTAATTCTATATAAGCTGGAAATGTCTTCAAATTCACCTTCGCAAAAAATAAAGCATATAAACACAATTTAAGAAAGAGAGGCCACCAGCAAAGTTGACACTGAATTAAATATTATCCAAAACAAAGACATCAAAATACATAATCCTTCCCTTAAGATATTTTTGACATATTCTTTAAATTATTCAATTATTCTTTTAAATTATTAAGATTTATTCACAAACACCTTACAGGTACTGTGTCAACACAAAGATTGTAAAAAATAATTCATAAGGCAACACATGCCTGCAGACTGTAAACAATGATGGAAGACTTCACATCTTCAGTTCTGTTTGTCAGTTCAATCCTCTACTTGAGTACTTATTCTTAACCATTTTTCTGATACTTGCTTATCAAAGAACAGCTGTGATTATGTTCTCTGAGGTAAGCCGTTTTTTTCCGGCTAGGCAGTTTCTGATGGTTACACTGTACTGTCATGAGTAACTGAGGAGTGATTTTTGCCATATTCCAATGGCATATCTTTCCTCACAATAGTATTGTACACACTTCCTGTTAAGTCACTGACAAAGTCACAGAAAAAGCGACTGCTGTCCAGGGTTTTAGTGCTGATTCCAGACAGCATTGATTTATGTTTTTGGATGTTCTGTCTCATTCATGTACCATGGCCAGAGCTTAGCACCCCTCCCCCACCAGGTTTATTAACCTGTACAGAATGCATTTTCATCCATGAACTTTACCAGTTGTACCACCTAACCAGATCTTGAATGGGACACTAATATATTATACCTTTGAGCCCCCATAATTCACTTCTTTCCTCCCCTGTGGACACTGTTTATTGGAGCACTGCTTCCAGATATTTGTACATGCAGCCAGAACAACAAGCATATTTAGAAAACATTCTAATGTCTGTTGTTTTATGATTTGCAGATATCTGGCTTCAGTTCAGCTCGACGGTTTTACCGCTGTGTTTAAAGATTAATGAATTCAATCAACCTCTGCCCCCATCTTTGACTTCAAAATAATGTGAGTATTGATTTGCATTGAGTGCTGAACTCAGCAAACGAGGTATTTGTGAATATAAAAAGGAAAACTTCTTTTTGAAATAGCACTTTAAAAAGTATCAAAAACAGTGCAACCATATACCATTTCACTCAATCATCCATATTGATGTAAAATTACTCAAAAGAGGTACAGATAGGCTTCAGGCGAATGTCAAATTCCTACATTAGGACAGAAATGCCGACGTTTTAATCATCAGGGAAATCCGACTAAGGTACCTGAGCTCTGATACTGACCTATTCATTAGTCCCTTTAGAGAAAGTCCTTTCTGCAAAGATGGCAGAGGTATTTGGTTAAATTAGGCTAACGTTCCTGCAAAATAGTTTGTGCATAAGTGGCAAAATAGCATTTGTGACCCATACGTTGACCTCCCATCAGTCTCTCGCAGTACATCTTATGACAAGATTACAAAATACAAAATACATTTTGGGGTATCATCATAAATATGTAGAAGTTGTATGAGTCTGACAATGATGAGTCAGACAGTCATCCGTCATTCTGAGTCGGTGTCAAAGTCAACCAAACTTCACTTAGACATTCATCCATCATTCAAACTTGGTACCATATCATCAGACTGGCCCCACTAAACTTTAGCCATTGGGATACATACATACGTCAGACTGTCAGACAGTCATGGGTCACCCATAGAGGTGTTTTTGACATCTGCTTAACGGATAGGTAACATTAGCTAAGAGTAAATAAAACAACAGAGCGTATTATGTGCAATACAGTTCATTTTTACCTCTTTTTTTTTGTAAAACTTTAACTGATTTACAATATGATGGCTGTGTCTGCTTTAACCTATCTATTCAATTAAAAACAACTACCAGCATACAGATTAAGGTAAATCTCGGAAATCTTAGACACAATCATGATTTATTACATGAACTAATATACAAAGGCTGAATCATGGTTTTGCATCAGAACAGTTTGACATTGGATCCAAACAATAGATGCTTATCTGACTTTGTGTAAAGTTTCCGGTAAATGAAAACAAAGACCAATGGTTGAATAACATCAGTTTCTACTGATATATAGAGGAGGATAGACAAAGTGATGGAAACAAGACTTGGGCCACACTTTGCTGTGTGAACAACTTAAATCCTTCTTGGAATGTAGTGCCAAAATATGAGGCACCTAACATTTGCTGTTTCATGTGGTATATCAACTATAAATAAATAACCCCAATTAAATATGTTGCTATTTGTAGCATTAATTTGAAAATTCATGTAACATTGATTTTGGGTGCTAAGTGTACGCCATGCTCTGTTTCCTTTGTCCTACGTATGCCGGCCTCTCTCGTTAACTTTGAGCTCTAGCCCGTTGTGATTTGCAAATTAAGAACTGAATTCAGGTTACATGCCTCATTCACTGGCATGGCGAGGACTTACTTAAGCTTTAAGCAGCCAATCCTCACCTTATACACCCAACTTCATAACTACAAGACCAGGCCTCAACCCTTATCACAACCCATGTATAATTCCCTTCACAAACGATCATTCTGCCCCAACACGATTCATATTTCACCATCATGGAAACGAATGCGGCTCCAGCACAGTATGACATCTAGAAACAAAGAAGGGGCGGAGACATTAGAGGAAGTGTGGCACCTTAAGGATTTGATAGCACATCCCCGCAGATTTTGAATGTCTCTATGAATTATGGGAAGCCTGGAATAGTTAAATGCTTTCACTCAGGAAGCTGTTAAGCCATATGTTTTCATTCAAAAATGCCTCCATGCACTTTGTCCCATTGGCAGGCTGTTATTTAGCTCAGCGCTACACCATTGTGTACTCTGTCTAAGGAAAGAATTGAACCAGAAGACTAATTGCCCAGCAGAAGCTAATTAGACGTAAGCCCATCCCAGTATCGACATCAAAAACTGAAGCAGGGAAAATATTGGCTAAAATGCAATCAACATTTGTTCTCAGCTTAGGCACTCAATTAAACCTTTTTTTTTTTTTGTGCATACAGATAGATGAGTTTGATGATAACGTAAAATGTGTACATGATGTTTGTTTCTGATTTGTGCAAAATGTACAAAAATTATATATATATTATCTATGCCAGTTTGTATATGGAGAACACTTAATGGCCATACATTAACTCTGGATTTAAAATAAGTAGATTGTTGAGCCGTTGGGATTTTGAGATGCACCAGTGAGTCCCAAGGCATCAACATCATTGAAGATAAATGGTTTTAGGCACTAGACTAGCAGGCATAGATCCCTAGTGCAATATTGCTGCTGTAAACTGACTGATACTTTTACCTCAATACCTGTGGGTTAAATGAGCTCTCGGAAACTACACACTCTATTCTTTTTTTTTTGTCTGAAGATTTGTTCGGTGAAAAAATGAAATTATTTTTGTATTAATATATGCTATTCTCAAACCGCCATAACTGATTGAAGCCACATATTTACTTGTTCTTTTCTTTCAAAGAATCAGGGCAAAATATAAAGCTAAAAATGCAGGCGAAAAATTACAATAGGGGCTTTTCAGCTAATACCACATCCGTGTTGGCACACTGTCACTCGAGGTTACTTTATCCGGAAGCAGCAGTGCAGTGGCATACAATTTCAGCCAACTCCATGCAAACAAAGCCAACCAGCCAATGTGACCATTTTATACGTACGCACAAGCCTGGCTGAGCCTTAAGATAAAAATAGTCCTGTTGTCTGCCGGCACTTTTTTGCCAGTTGAGGTGTGAGACTCCAGCGTTCTGGAAAAGTGAGATATCTGATGCGTGGTTTGAGGATTCACTGAGCTGGGGTGTAGGGGTGGGGGATTAGGCAAAGGCGGTTTCATCTTGACTTTTCAGCTCCATGGCTGAGTGAGTAAAATGTACATAATTACAACTTGATTCACCAATACACTGCTTTGCGGTATATTTGCTGGGTTTGGGGTTCATGAGTGTATTGATGCAGAAATGGACAGCCAGAAGCAAAGTAGCACAGGACTGTACTCTCAGCTCAAAGAGATAAACACCATTTCTCACAGCTGCAAAAAAAAAAAAAAAAAAAAAAAGATGAATGAAGCATCACTTGTGATGCCTCTATGGCACAGCTCTTCAGAAAGCAGGAAGGGAGCAGACGACTATTTTTCCTTGGAAGAGGGAGAAGGAGTGGATGGGGGGATAGGGAGGATGAGGAGTGACAGAGTGAGGCAAAGCGGGTCTTTGGATTAAAAGGGAATTGAAGATAAGCAGGGAGAGCTGACTGAGGCGTCCCATGGGACAGCCTGGCCTGGAAAACGGTGCTGCTTCCCCAAATTGTATTAATACTGCATGCCAGTCAGCGCAGCCTCTGCATGGGGCTACACTGAATGCCCTCCCCTGCAGTTTCCTGTTCAGGGGCTGTGACTGCTCTTCTGCCCTTTTCACCCCTAGTGGTGAAACACAGTAGCCATGGGACACCACCTTCTCAAAGACAGCTTCTGCTAGTCGCGCCCCATAGGGATTAAAGCTCAAAGAGGACTTTGTTGTAAAATAAATACATTTAAACTTATAGTCATCACTGATGGATTGAAGTAATCTTTAGTAAATATGAAAAATATCGCATCTTAAATTGCAAGGAATGATGGCCAAACCATGCCATTCTGGCACCATGAGAGTAGTGCAAATCCAGATTTAATTGGGAAAAAGGACTGCCCTGGCACTACTGAGGAAATGGTGGTAAGTCATTAGACTTACGGTGAAGACACACTGGCAGCGCCGAAGACGATTGGGGCCTTTGCTGCCTGCCACTGCCTGACGCTTGTGGGCATGTCCTCTAGTGCAGTCGTCACTCAGGAGTTGCCATTTTTTTATTCAAAGCAACGGATAACCACAAATAAGTAAATAGCTCACAATTGATATATGTACATTCATTGGTAATATCACTGTTTTGGTTGCTGACAACAAGCACTTTAAAGCATTTTTCTTGTGAACACATTAGTAGATGGAATGACAATACACGCCTGCTTTGTTTCATTCAGATTAAATTCTCCATGGCATCTCTCTGTGTCACAAATTGACTATTACTACATGCTGCAAATATCTTATGGTATGACTTAACTGTCTTATTTGTATTATTTATTAATATATTTTTTAAAGTGTGACAACCCGCGAGATTTACATTTCATGACCATGTGAGTGCTATATAACATGATTAGGGTAAAACATGAGACGTCGCAAGTATGAGATACAATTTTTTTTTTTTGGCAGATTTTATTCATTGGTTTTCTGATTGAGGTCGTGGGCTAATTACAAGTTACATGATGTTGGGGGGAAAGAATAGCCTAGCTACACCGCATATCATATATCCGTTGAAAACCTTGCTATTTTACATTAGGCAATATTAATGTATGTTATATTTACACATATTTATATTTGCACATCAGAAACACCAATGACTTCTGCCACATTTTTAAAGGTACTGTTTCTTCTGTCACTATCCCTGTATAATGGCAGACCAGGGTCGTAAATCTCATGGAAGCTTGCAACAGTGATAAGTTCCACCTCAGTTTATTTTATTTCATGCATTTGACTGTAACCATGGAGTGAAATGCGATGTTGTGAAATCTAATTGATTGTTGCTTTCTGACGTTTTCAAGCAGCCGGGTCAAACTTCACTGATTTCAACTTCTTCACGACGACGCGCCAATTACCCACTCGTCCCATAATGCCCCACACCAGCGATTCGCCCGTCCCCATTCAAAATGAATGGAGGCGGCTTCACTGGCCAGTGTGTCTTCACCGTCAGGGTTGTGATATTAATGTCAGTGAGTTCATGCCTATGTGTGATTTGTAACAATTCAAGGGAAGGCAGTCCATTTCTGCCCTGGGTTATCACACAAGGAAGTCTCTTTAAAAACAAATTTGCTGTGCTGCACTAAGCAAAGTCCTACACTGCGGGCAACAATGCGAAAGTGATAGTCTCTGTAAATGTGATGGCATCTGCTGTGAGCAAGGTTTCACAAGCTGCCAAAAAAATGGATATTTTGTTTTTGGATGCAGAGGGCCAGTGAGAGCACTGCGGAACTCCCTGGCAGGTTATTTGAGCAAGGAGAGAGAACCCTGAATAAAAGCTCCTGAATAACCGTGACACAGTGCAGTGCCTGAACGGGGCTGGCAGGTCACTCCTGCGGCACTGAGGATATGGGTCTAATTCCCAAGGTGCATTGCATTGAGCTGCTCTGTCCTAAAAGCACCCAGTCTGCTTGATCATGGGGCAATGAATGCAATCATCCATGAAGGCAATGCTGTTTCCTTAACTTGTGTTGTAAAACATTAATGGATGGTGAAAGAGACATAAACATAATAAATCATTCAACATATTTACAAAGTTTGTAAAGCTTGTTTTTTTGTGGCATAATGCATTTTACATCTAGCTGCAGGTGAAGCATCAAAGAAGGGTACATTCCTGTAAATGAACACTCAACAGTTGCACTTACGATATTTTAGATAATGCTAACCATCTCAGCTAATGTAAACTCCAAATCTCAAAGCTACACATATTGTTTAAAAAGAACAATGATGTTTTATTATCAATATGGGGAACTCCAATTCTTCAACATTCAGTCTTCTGACAGGTTGCATTATCACGGAAGTTCAGCTGCAGTTGCTGTTATCTGATGCAAGACAACAACAACAAAAACTGACACTTTAGTCAATATGTTACTCCAAAAAAAGTGAATATATTTCTAAAATACTTTTAAAAAATACATTCACTAGTATTGATGTGGTTGGCATCCACTGGCCATGTGAGAGCCCAGAGGATAAACTGACTGCAGATATCAGATCTAACTGCTTAACAATTTAAGATTAAACTTGGCGAGCTGATATATTCAAGCCATTTTCAGACATGCATACCGCTCAGCGGATTCACGGTTGGCACCCCCATGTTTTATTCACTGAACGAATGAGTGTTCAATTAACCCCAGAAACATATTATGGCAAAGTAAGCACAGTATGAGTGACAATATTTACTGGAGCGAAGGGATGGGTAAATAACAGTTTGGACAAGGGGGAGCTCCTCCTCCGTGGCTGGATGTGCATTTAAAATGCTCAGATCGATCCCGTCTCTTTATTTATTCATGTAAAAAGTAATTAAAGTTGAAAAACGCAGCGGCACCAGAGACGGGAGCAGCCTTGGCAGAGGGTTACCACGGCAACGTGTCCCTCTCGCAGCGCCCTGCTCAGGTGAGAGGGATCCGTTAGCTGCCCCTTCCCTGCCGAGCCCTGCCTGTTGCCTCCTTACAACCACCCTCAACAACCCCCCTGAAGGAGGGGAGGGAAGGAGGGTGGGGTCTTCTAAGTAAACTGTGCCAGGGGGAGGGGGGCGTTTGTGATGATGAACGGCCGGGTGGTAAAGACGCAGAATTACCCATTCAAGTCAAGGCCCCTCTGACTTGTGATCCCCCGTAGCGGTGATGTGTCCGCATGCGAAAGCAGCTGGAAATCTGGGATAATGAACTCATCAAGAGTGATGGCAAGCTGTTCTGTGGGGGCGGAGGACGGGGGACTGTTCCCAGAGGAGCAGGACAATCTGGTGGAGAGGAACAGTGAAAGGGAGGAGAGGGGGACACGTGCTGAAGCCACACCTGTGTGCACAGGTGATTTTTTTCCCACTAACTTCACAGACTGGGGAGTGTGAAATCGTCGGAAACTAATGCTGTCAATTAACTGTAAAGTTAACATCCAACTTTTGTGAGAGAACTGTTAGCATTTTTTGTGCTTTTATTACTAATTCCTATTCCTAAGTAGAATTATTCATATTAACAAAAAGAAGCCACAACAACAACAATCATAAAAAATAATAAAATAAAATAATAATAATAATAATCATCATCATCATCGTCGTGTCATTGTCATCACCCACCTATCGTCAATTCTCTCACATCCCTGGTATTAAGCCTGTATTCGTCAAATAAACAAGTCACATTTCACCATGTCAAAAAGCTATTGACTACTAGTCCCTCGTTGCCAAGCAACACTCACTACTGTGGCATTAGATATTCTAAATTACCTTTTTGCATTTTATGTTAATTATTGTTATTGTTAATTATTGTTATTGATCACATCATCCTAACTATTATCATACCAGCTAGACTGTGATAACAACTATAGCTAACTGCCTCCAAGTGTTAAACAGGTAATGATTGATGGATAACCAGAAGAAGTTGGTGTAGTTATCAATCAGGAGGGATGGGAAATATTTTAGTCACATTCTATTAAAGTGAATATTTTGTGTCAATATAAATTATATTTTGTATTTGTGGAAATACTCAAAATACATAAGTCAATTAGTCATAAGCCTGCAAAATACAAAGTTTAACTGATAATACTCTATGAATAAAAATGAACGTGATGATATTGCAATTAAAATTACATAAAATTATATTGAAGTAGATCACAATTAGCCACTATGATGTCACCCATCATTTCACCGTACACCGCCTTCTTGTGGTGTGGCGCACTTCTCTTCTTTAACGTGCTGCAGCTGAAGGCAGTAGCCCAGAAATCCAACAACCGCTAAAACACAGATGTGAAAAAAATGAACACAAAACCACAAGAGAATCAATTTGTTATTGTGCTAGCGGTTTTGTATTAGTGCATAGTTTGATGTTAGCTTCCCCCCATAATGTTATTTTCTTCTTCCATCCATTAGGTTTGCTTCTCCTTAATGTATTTGTTTCATATTTGTTGTTGTTTTTGGCACATCAAGGAAACGGCATTTCCTCATTATTTAGACCCTCAAAGTGGTTGTTTTTAACACATAAAAGGAGGATGTGAAATATGATGAAAAAGCGACCCTTTCTATCCTGTCTTTCTACCATTGATTTTAGCACAACCCTTTTGAGAGCACTCTTGCGTGCGTGTGGTTCCACTCAGCCTGAATCCGTCTGCCCATATCTTGTTGACGGTCCAGATTTACAGTTACGAGGTTTCAGAGCAAGCGTGATCAAAAACTCAACTCCAGCAGTCTACGCAATACCAGAGAACCCCTCGGTATGCTTTAACATCTGCAACTCTTCAGTGTGTTGCTAGTTCCCTCTGTCTTTTTCCTGGGGATTCATTGTGTGTATTGGCTGTGTTCTAGCTGTGTTCTTAAGCTGACAACTGGTCTGAACTGAAGACCATGAAATGTGAAGAGAATACATGCCTTCATTTTTGTGACTTTATTACAATGGACACCTTTATAGCCACGTAACATATGGCAAGGACTTATTGCAGATGACTGTCAATTTTTGCTAAATCCTAATCAGTATTCACCTAGCAGCTCAATTAAGGCTTTTAAGAGGTCAGTGGGAATTAAAACAAAAAAGTGCAAAGTGAGTACCCTCCCAGGACCGGGATTAGCACAGCCCGTTGTTTCTCGCTCTTTAGCAACACTGGCCCTGTTGCAATGAATCAGAATGAGTGGATCTGCACACTCAGAGCTCCAGTTTGATATGCAAGTACGCATAAATATATCCCAAAACAATTCAAATAACAATGATCAACAAGCAGACCACCATATTCTGCTCTGCGACAAAATAATCTCAGCAAAGCCAAATTCGTCACACTGCCCACCCCAGAGGATATTTCAATAGCCAAATGCATTCATGAGAGTCATGAGAGATCCACCAATAGGACGAATGGTATGCTTCAATGACTCTCTTCAAATTCCACATTCATTTATCTGTCCCAAGGCAAAATGCATTTTGCATATATTTACTGAGTGTTAAACATTACTAAGATGTACTACCAATTATGTTTGAAAATAAGTGGATTACACTGTTCATTCAGCCTGTACATTAAAATCAAATGTGTACATATGAAGAATTTAAATAACTACAATCATGGTCTTAACTCCTTATGTATGATGAGGATAAAGATTTAGGTTTGGAAAATTGCTGCTGACATGAGATGGCATAATGAGATGACAACAACCTTATAAAGATGAATCTTTGACAATAACACCACTGCACAGGTTGGAGATGCATTTCAAATCATAGGCTTTGTTTTCAATAAGGTTGTTGAAAGTTCTTGGCAACAAATCTGAAAACACAACTTATGTATTACATCAACAAGTAATAATGACTGAATGTTTCCTGCTCAGGCTGAGAAATTATCCAGTTATTTAATGTTAATGGATGATTATCTTGACCAGCTGGGAGTGTTTGCTTATTTGTAGTGGCAACGCTGGAGAAAGGAAGAGCACGCAGAGATTATGCGAAGTGAGGACTTTCTTGGGTTCACAAAGTCAGCTTCTTTGAGATTTTGATCCCCCCAAGTTGAAGCTTATTCTTTTATATTGGAGGCTCTGATGGGAGTTACAAAGGAAAGCAATCTGAAGGCTTCAATAAGTAAAGCCCTGAGTTAGTTATTACCTACTTTATGGTGTGCAAGATACAGAGAATCTGAGATCTGAGAATGGGGCTTTATGAAATAAAAAAATGGGAGGAACTATCGTACTCTGTCCGTGACTTACTGAGCTGAATGAGTCAATGTTTTTCACTGTAGAGAGAGAAAAAAGTTTGGTTAAACCAAGTAAGCAGGTGTTCATTGCAAATCCCCCAATTTTACAGTAAATGAAATTTCATACTCCTTCACCATTAAAAGGTGCACCACAACACCATGCTCTGGTTTTGGTTAATTTAGTCATAATGAGGATATTTTGGGGCAATATGGAATATAAACTCAATTTATATTAACTCAATTTAGACAAAACAGACAAAGGTCGGTCATTTTAATAGGTTTCCATGTCAAGTGGTAGTAGCTTGTGATATATTTTGTGATTTACGGTTTGTTAACTGAACATTAAAAAATAATACAACAACAGCAGTTATGCCTTCTCATGTTCTTAAAACAAGGAGGTTACAAAGCAGGACATGCAAATAATCTTGGTGTCCTCTTATGCAGATTCAGTCTATAACTGACCCTACAGATGAAAAATCCAAAATAGATGTTTCACACCTTTCTGGCAAGTTGCTTCTCTATTTTTGGTTAAGGGACGGCAAAGAGTGTAAGTTCAGAAAAAGTGTTGTAGCTTGTAAGCTAATTTCATATCCTTGTGCTTTGAGAGGCTGTGAGTATACCTGTGCTACTTCGGGCATACAAAGACCCTGTGGTCCCCACCATCCATCTTCATTTCTGTCAGTCAGTCTGTAGCTTGCGGATATTCTTTTCTTTTTTGTCCAAGGCAGACAGAACCATCTCAGAAGGGCTTTGCAAAGTCATGCTAATGTAATTACACCCTATCGTTGCCTCTCATTCATCTCCTTAAATCGACCTTAATTAAAATGGAATAGCATGGCATGAAAATCACCTTTTACAGGGAATTAATGAGCTATCATGGGCATGTACTACAGCGGGCATAATGAAAACTGT
>JAFBMS010001466.1:0-40900 GCA_019788955.1 Albula glossodonta
TTTTTCATCCCTTTCTGGAGGCAGCTATCGTTCTTATACAGCCTTAATGTTTTTTTAAATTACACCTCTATTTCCTTTTAATAAATGGAAATAATGTTGTTGTACTAAAGCCCTATTTTCAATTGACTGACTTTGACATATTCAGTTCATTCAATTTACTGACATTGTAGCACACCGAATAGCTGCTATTGTTGCTGCTAAGTTAGATAGCTAACATTGATATTGTTCTCCATGGATCATTCTGTACATTAGTGTTTTGCTCTCTATTAACAGAAGTTTAATTACAAATTTCTCATGAGTAGGCTGCTTGCATACAGGGTTTTTGATTGCTTGTATGTGACTGACATCAAGTCAATGATAACGAGACAACATTGGCTACTACGTGGCTACATTAGCGAAGATAGACATTATGAAAATACAGGTTATGGCACAGACAGAAGTTCTCGGTATTCAGTTGACTACCCTACCTGTCAAGCTATATTTCTGCATCATTGATCGTTGTTCATTAAATGTCCTACCTAAATCATAAACTATTATTTATTGTTAGCTGTACTGCTAGTGACGAAACATTATCGTGAATACTGCTTTAATGTGAAAGCTTTGGCACTACCTAGCCTTTGGTAGTGCCAAAGGCTAGGCCCAAGTCTGTCTTGCCATGTCAGGACAAACTTTTTTTACTTATATTTATCTGCTAATAGTCAGCTGTTCCAAGGACTTCTGTTCGGTCAGGTCTTTAAGTGGCTTGAGAAGAACATTGAACTCGCAGCTTCATCGGTGCTGAGACTTAGCTCCCGAAGGCGCAGCTGAGGTAACTTGCGTTTTTGGGGTAGGCTAAGTCACTACATCAGAACATTCTCTCAACCCAGAACGCAATTTGGAGCAGAAACTATGCTACCTTGGGAATACGCAGTCTCAAAGCACTGGGTTTGAAAGCTACGAGCTGCATTGTTCACCTGTCACTGACAATTGTTACTGCTGAACCCTGCTACTGTACTGGATGCTCATGGAGGACAGATGAGACTGAATCGAAGTTACTGCTCTCACCTCGATTTAGGGCTGTATGCTCATATTGCCCCCATGTAAGCAAGGAGGAAAGCAATAAGTTGAAAATAATTGTAAAAAACTGAGTCTTTACCGTATCCAAGCCCCTCGATTTGGAGCTGTATGCTCATAGTGCTCCCATGTAAGCAAGGAGGAAAACAATAAGTTGAAAATAATTGTAAAAACATTGAGTCTTTTCCGTATCCAACCAATTTCTTTTAAAAAAAAATCAGAATACCAATACACGGGGTGATGTTCGGACAGAATTATTATTTGTTTATGGTTCATTATTCATGCATTTCTGAATACCAAATTCAGATTTGGGCACACCCCTAGGGGACCATACTCAATCGTAGAGAATACAGGATTTAAGTATATGGACAAAGTGCTTGAGTTCTACTACAATGTGACTTCACGTGTAAATTTCAATTAGTCTGTTGTGCCTGCCCTGTGTAAATGAGCGCAGACTGCAGTTGTTCAGGAATTATCAACAGGTCAGAGGATGCTTATGATGGAGAGTTACTGACATTTGTGTTTATTGCATGCATAATTTTTTCTTAATGACAATATGTCAATATTAGAGTGCCTTCACTGTTCAGAATGGTGGCCAAGGAGCCACTGTTGAATGTTTACAGTTTTCAAAATAAATGACAAAAGTGTTTTCTGCATTTTTTTGTTTTCCATGCTGTACCAAAAATGTACCAAACCGTGACATCAAAACCGAGATACATATCGAACCGTGAATTTTGTATACCGTTACAACCCTAATAAATATGACTTATTTCTGGTCATACCATCCTAAATATGGCGACGCACTTGGCCAGGAAAAAAGGGGTAACATTTAGTTCTCATCTTTAATGCGTATCCCTAGTTTTTAGATTGAAAAATCTGGAAAAAAAAGTGTGTATTATACACAAATAAATCTGGTATACATAAATCAAAACACCGGCTGAAAACACTTTCTGGAACAGATCATTTTAAATCTGTATTTCAGCGGAGTAATACCCATTTTCTCCTACAAAACAAAGATAGCTAGATAAGCCCATGAGCAAGATAAGAGATCATCAGAACTGGGTTTTTATTAAGACTTGTGCCACCAAAGACTCACTTGTTCCAGAGAATTTAAGTCTTTTGAAAGAGCACATAATCATGTAATTTGACATGCAGACCCATCTGATAAACAGAAAGTAATACTCTCAGTACTGTGGTGCAGTGACAGGTGTGGACACTGAGCCACGTGCTGAAGGAAGAGGAAACTCAAAAATTGGCACAACAAAAATTGGCCCAAGGCCTATTATTTACCCCTTAATAGAGGTAAAAAAATAGGGGCAAAAGCAACCAAAACACAAAACACAACAGGTGAGCTTCTCTATTAAGTGAGGCCACTGCTGTTGCAGCTCCAGCTGGCTCTCCAGGCTGAGGGAGGGAACCAGGAGACTGACAGCAGTACAATGGGAAGAGCAGAGGAGCTTGCTCCTCATTCCACGTCTCCTGGCACCACAGTACACATAAAGCTACCTGGGTCTGTGCTATACCCCAAACAGCAGGCACTAGGCTCGCCTCAACTCTTGGTTTGTCTCGTCGTCTTCTCCTATTTGCAGTACATCATCTGTTTTTACTTCCTTGATAAGAATTTCCAACAGGCTGATGAAGAGAGTTTGGAATTTCAAAACAAATTGTATCCATGCAGACCCTTTACAGGCCAAGAGTCCTTACAGACAGCACACACATCACTGTACACAAATATCAATGTCTATTATAAACCCTTTACAGCACTGTGTATTCAGCATAGATTAGTAGTACTTATGATATTCCAAGGCAAATATCCATGTAATTCTCTTGAAAGCAGGGAGGTGGATGAAATTGCCTCTCCTTCACTTCCTCTCTCATGGTGGCTTTTGTGCACTATAGGCGGGCAGCACCTTCAGCAGAGTTCTCAGTGGACCGCACAAGGCACCTCATGTCCTTCCTCACCATGCTGGGCCCCAGCCCTGACTGGAACGTGGGTCTGTCTGGTGAGGACCTCTGCACCAAGGAGTGTGGGTGGGTCCAGAAGGTTGTGCAGGACATGATCCCTTGGGATGCTGGCACTGACAATGGGGTCACCTATGAGGTGAGCAGCATGCACTGACCTAGCAGGGTTTCAGTTGAGCATGATTACCTTGGAGCTTACCACTTTGCTATGTGGTGTGTGAGCTATATCTATACTGTTGAAAATTCAGATTTGTGATACTAAGTCAAAGTATGGCAAATGAAGAAAACTAAAGGGGACCAACATATATGGGATGGGTACCAGTATAACCAAGAGGAATGCCTATACTGCCAAACAGGCTCACACCCTAAGAAAGCAGAACAAGTTTCAGGCAGCATGGACATCAAACTGTAACGTATTTATGAAATTAAATGGACCACCAGAAGATATCAGGCTGGATGTCATGGACATTACAGATATGGAAAGGTTGTAATGATACCAGTGTCTGGGCTCAAAGCATGTTTAGACAGACAACTCACTATGAGCATATAGCTTTATGATGGCATTGATTATACGTGGGAGATGATGGGCATTGCAAAGAATGCAATGTCAGTTTTCTGTTTAGCAGTGTTGATGATGAAGAACGTACATCCATAAACTTGGAAGGTAGCAGCAATGGCTCAGAAAGCATTTAAAAAAAGTCTGAAAACTTTCATGTGTACTGATCACAGCCTTTATGAATTTGAATTGAATTGTTGGCTTTCTATTAATATCGGTGATCACTTAAAGATTTTTGTTTTTTGGATATAACTACAAGATTGACAAGGAGAAGAAAGAAGAAAATAAGACAGCATTTAGAAGAGGATTGTTAGCACAAAACTGGAAAAATGTATTAGGAAGAATATGATGACAGGCATATGTATATGACTAATATTTTTTACAAATATGAAGTATAATATTACAGTATTTGTATCATTATGTTAATGCTTAAATGAAGTGAGAAAACAGCCTGTCACCAAATAGGAATGTTGAAGTTATTGTCATATACCTATTTGTGATTTATATGGCACAAATATGAAAATGATATGCTGCAAGCTGGAAAAACTGCATTCACAAATTGTATATAGAGGATTCATATATGTAGAACTCAAAATAACTGCAAAAACATGGGGTAATTTTAGTATTTCCATATAAAAACTAATTTTCAGAGTCTCCCCGTGTAAGTGAGGATCTTGCATGTGTGATACATTAGAATTCTTGTCCTACTATGACAAACCACAAAACCATCATGTACCACATACGTGTGATAAGGCTCTTGTAAAAAGCATGAGACATACAAGTATCATATGAAGCCTTTAAGCCTGGGTAGACAATGCCTTCACCAAATCTCAAGTATAATGCGCTTTAAGGAAGTTTTTACATTTTCTGCTTAAAAAGGAAGTGGGTTTATTTTTTTACTTTTCTTCTCCACAAAGTAGATATTTTGGAAATACAATGTGAAAGATGATCCACAAAAAGGCCTGCAGGGAGTAATGCAATAAATCACATATCAACAGGGATATTTCACACAAAATCCTGACAGATGGCTGTGCAAACAGCTCTGCAATGGAGGCAAGGCCCCAAAATTCCAGCCTTATCTTTGTCTTCTACAGTCTCCAAACAAGCCTACAATCCCCCAGGAGAAGATCCGCCCCCTCACCAGCCTGGACCACCCCCAGAGCCCCTTCTATGACCCAGAGGGTGGCCCCATCACAGCTGTCGCCAGAGTGGTGGTGGAAAGGATTGCCAGAAAGGTACTATCTGATGCTTCCAGTAAAAATAAAACTAACACAGTCCTCTTTCATTTCTGAAGCATACAGCATCTTAAAACCCCTTGGGTCGAAAAGTGATATAGTTCCTATTCGTTTGTATTAAGTTTGTTCATGTCAGTCATTGATGTACAATTTCTTGAACTTATAGAGTGAATAGAAAATGCATCATTTTTACGAGGTTTCTCATGTTAGTAGGTTATTCTTCTTTGAAGTTTTGTAAAAGTTCAAGTCTAATGTGTCAGGGATAAATGGTTCATTTTTCAGCAAATTGGACTATGTTACACTAGGGCTGGGTGATATGACTTAAATACAATATCTCAGTGTTGTTTTTTTTTTTGGAAAAATGGTGGTATACAATATCACAATATTTCAATCATTTTATCTAAAACACTGAGTTTAAGACAAAACTAAGTATAATGTTAAATAACCTTAATTTGTTTAAACATGACAACAGCACACAGCATATCATTTAATAATCTCTGTAAAATTCAAATACATTTTTCAAACAATATTATTGCTCACACAGCATATCTCTTATTGTGGTAACGGAATTAGCCACAAGGTCGACGGTTGACGGATTCATTGTTCTGCACTGGGTGGTGTGGTTTGGGGTGGTGCAATACATTTGTGGTACTGCTACCTTTGGTGTTGTCTTTTTCAGGAGGAAACACAGGTACTCTGTTGCACGTGTTCCCTCCTGAATCCAAACAACTTCTATACAGCAGACATGTGACTGTTTTGGAATTAGGGTTCAGCTTTCAGCTCTCAATCTAAGCACCGGAAAAAAGTGTCGCCATCCAGCAGGTTGTGGGCTGAAACACTAGTTTCCCACTGGACTCCATTCATTTTCGACAGCACATTAAAAATACTTATCCTCATATAATGATACTTGATTTTAGCTCAAAATAAGATTAACACTCCAGACAAATAACAGCAGCTTTTCAGTTTTTTTACAATGCACTAAAAAAGATGCAAACATTTTTATTTCCCCACAAGTGCCATGATGTCATGTTTATAAACCTGTCACATGCGCAGAGCTGGATGCACGGAAATATTTTGGCTTGCCGGTGTACCGCCTGCGCCCCTTGCACAGCCTGTGACCCCCTATTTCCGCTTCCGTCTGCAATAATATTATGATGTTTCACCCCCTTATTTGTTATAACGCTATTTGTTATAACACATGATCCTGGACAATTATGCGCATGCGTACATTTAAATACACATATGTTACTTGCATAAGTAGCTTATGAGCTATCAAGGGTACCGACGTACCCATCGGTGGGTAACTGGCTACCTAGAAGCTGTGAATTACAATTAGGTAACATTAGCTTGCTAGGTTGATGCACAGATAACACACCTAACAACGCAATTATGACAGTTTAAAGTTAGGTAAATTAGTTAACTTTTTTATATAGCTATTAGCTAAATAGCTATTTCTATCAAACATCATTTTCAACTCACTTATAGTATATAGTACAGTATGTTATAACCAATGGCCTAGCAACAATTAGGTAGCCAGCAATTGTAGTTCAATTAGCTTGCAAGCAAGTAACTACCTGATGTTCAGCAAGCTAGCTAGTGATAGGCTATGTACCTAACACTGCATCATATCAAGTAAAGGTTTGATTTAATCTTGACAACAGGTTTTTTTGAAAGCGCTGTTTGGGAATAACGCAGCAGCACTTCCCTTAGCAAGCTATATCTGTGATTCAATTTTATCTTTGTTGTCACCAGCAGACAGGTAAAGAGATGGCACTGTATCAATGTGGAATTTGATGTTGAGAATGACAGACATTCTGATAATCAATAAACTGACTGTACACACCTAATTTCTGTCCTCACCCTAAGGATGAAGTGCTGAGCACACTCTGCGAAGTTGCTTGATAGCTCGGCGAGTAGCCTAGCTATTGAAATGTTATCATTGTGAACCTAAATCATAGACAGGTTAAATAAAAGCCACAATAAATAAATAGTCGTCCCACACAAATATGATACTAAGCTTTTTATTAACTCACAATAGCAAGCAAGATGATGACCTATTAGCAATAAGTTACCTGGCCTAATTTTCTATTTTTTAGCATCCCGGCCAAAAAAAGGGCTATTGATAACCTCAACTGACAAAAATAATACGATTCTGATCCAACAGGTACATGACATGTACATTTCATGTGCATGGAATTGTAATATTATTAATAGGCCTATATAATGTATATAAATGTATATATGTCATTGTGTACTGTATAAACGAACCATAAAACACTTAACCGTTAGCTTCATCACTAATTTCCTTAGCGTCACTATGCAGGCCTTAGTTAACTAGCTTTAGCTAAGCTAAACTAAACATATAGCTTTCTGAGTTATAAAAGCTTCCTTAGCTAGGAGTTTTTTAACAATATGAAAGTACGACCTGAATAGGCACATACGTACGCAAGGGTCAAAGTGCACGAACATGTCATAGCATTATAACAAATAAGGGGGTCAAACGTCATATTGCCGACAGAAGCGGAAATGGTGGGTCGCAGGCCGTGCAAAGGGCGCAGGCGGTGCAGTTACACCAGCTGTGACAAAAAAAAAAAATGGTTAACAACAATTCCTGTTACCAACCAATAATCTCGCACTTATCGGTAAACACATAAAGGCGTTCCAAAATATCGTTTGTGGTCTGCACTGACAGCAGGTTTTTTTCTCTGCTCTGATTTATTCGCTTTCCGTACCAAGGGTGGACAAGTTTCACCCTAGGATGGCCGTGGCCACCCCCAGCCAACCTGTAGCTCTGCCCTTGTCAACAGTTCAGGCATTTAAGTGGCACAAAATCAGACCAAAATCTGCGCTGTGATTCGATACAGGTCCTATACGAACAGGTGCCATATTGGCATTGAGTTTTCTTTTTCATTAGTATTTGCAATTAGCCACAAAAAATAATAGTGAAAATACATAATATAGGATTAAATTAAACATAAAAAGTGAGGTGGAGGACAGGTCACAAACAGTGAGAATCGCATTTACAATCTCTATACAAAAACAATTTACAAGAACTTACAAAATGATTCTCTTCTAGACATCCTACACATTATTTACACCAATCTCCACAACCCAAAATATAAAAATAGAAGAAGTAACCTGCTGTGAACAACTTGGTTGTTTCAATGTTTTAACAGAAAACTCAAATTCATTAAAAAAATAAACAAGCATTTATATTAACAAACAGTCTTTAATAATGCAATCATAATTGTTTATGTTCCCATTTTGATATTTTTTCCATAAGACAGGCACAAAGATTCTGTGTTCTTTAATAAGCTTTCCCGCACATCAAAACAGCATCTGAGGACGGTGTCATGCAAAATTTTGTATGGGGTAAAAATTTGTATGGGGTTCCTTCCGCGCTTCACTTCTGACGCGTCTCAGCGTGTCATTTTATGTAATATTTGGCAGTTACTGTCAGTGCCTGTGTAAAATCATACCACAAAGTGAACAATGTTTTTTAAAAAATAATATAATTGTTTTCCCCTGATATATAGATATATTATCGTATTTTATGCGCTCACAAATGGGTGTGTTAGCTAACCAGCACATCTTACAACTGAGATTATGAAGCAATTGATCATATTTAGACATGTGATTAACATGCTGGCTAACGTTAGCTACGGATAAAGGAATGACCTGAAAAAAATAAAACAGTTATTAACAATAACTGAATGTTTTTGCCATCAAGCAAGATTGCAAACTCGCTCAAGTCATGAAAACAAAAGTAACGCATATTAAAGTACTTAAATCACACTGGACCAAAACCGTTAGCAAACGGAATTGTATTAGAAGACCTTCACTTACAATTAAAGGAGCAGGTACAAACTGTCATCTCTCAGTCCACCTCGATAATCATATATGTTTGCTCTCCAATGATAGCTTTGGCTAATTCCTTGGTGCTACATATTAGCACTGAATCTGTTTATCTGCAAGTCAAAATAACATACAAAAACAGCTATTACATTATCAGGTAGCGTTCTTTTCAGTTGCTAGTATTATGATCAGGCCCAGCTCCAGCTCTTGATGAAAGGGTATACATACATATGTATATACATTGGCCATAACATTATGACCATCTGCCTAATATTGTGTAGGTCCCCCTTTTGCCACCAAAACAGCCCTGACCCGTCGAGGCATGGACTCCACTAGACCTCTGAAGGTGTGCAGTGGTATCTGGTACCAAGACGTTAGCAGCAGATCCTGAAGTCCTGTATGATGCGAGGTGGGGCCTCCATGGATCGGACTTGTTTGTCCAGCACATCCCACAGATGTTCGATTGGATTGAGATCTGGGGAATTTGGAGGCCAAGTCAGCGCCTTGAACTCCTTGAACTGGTCTGCGGCCCCATATGTAACAAACTGTGATGCACTGTGTTCTGACACCTCTCTGTCAGAACCAGCATTACCTTTTTCCGCAATTTGAGCTACAGTAGCTTGTCTGTTGGATCGGACCAAATGGGCAAGCCTTCACTCCCCACATGCATCAGTGAGCCTTGGCCGCCCATGACCCTGTCGCCGGTTCACCACTTTTCCTTCCTTGAACCACTTTTGATTGGTACTGACCACTGCAGACCAGGAACACCCCACAAGAGCTGCAGTTTTGGAGATACTCTGACCCAGTCCTCTAGCCATCACAGTTTGGCCCTTGTCAACATCACTCAAATCCTTACACTTGCCCATTTTTCCTGCTTCTAACACATCAACTTTGAGGACAAAATGTTCACTGCCTAATATATCCCCACCCACTGACAGGTGCCATGATAACAAGATAATCAGTGTTATTCACTTCGCCTATCAGTGGTCATAATGTTATGACTGATCGGTGTATATCTGAGTAGTTACTTTCAAACCAAAATCTTTGGACCTTACCAGGCTCTGCAAGACATTGCAAGAACATAATAATATAAATAAATATATATATAAGGTAATGTGCCAATCAGGTTTTACATGAAAGGCTGTGTATTTGGCATCTTGAACATAGCGGAAATACATGCACATATTAAAAAGCACTTGAACACAAAATGGAGGACACTGGGCCTTGGGATGTGAGGAAAATGTGTCTGTAAAACAGAAAACAGAGATCAGTTTTAGATGAGAATACTACAGTAGTAATTTGGCTTGATTTACTTCAATCTAAGTCATGGCTAAGCACAGTGCTAGACAAGGCAAAGTATCATGATAAATTGTATGAAACATACAATAGGTAGGACTGAATTGGTTCAATACCTAGACTTTAGGGAAGGTAGGCAGGGAGGACACAGTGCCTAGTATATGAGGGGGCAGAGAAATAAGTGTCTGTGGAAACAGAAAACACTGAGTTTTATAGAGGTATGTTTTAGTTCAGATACTGTTTTGGCTTGTGTTACAATTTAATCTGTCCTCCCATTTCCCCAATCTGTCTTCCCAAAGGCTCCCATTTCTTTGACAGACAGCACTGAAAAGTATTGCAGTAAGTTTTCAGTTTCAGACAAAATACACGTAGCTACAAATACAGTTCTTCATGGTCCTAAAAGTTTGATTTGCTTCAGTCTGTACACCATCCTTCTGAGTAATTATTTTTTTAAAAGGCTTCCTATTTTAACAAGTCCAATGAGCAGTTAGAAAGTAATACTCACCTTGCCAAACAGATTTTTTGTTTGTTTTCTTTGTTCACTTACAAACAACCTTCCCTTAACTTCCATTTCCTTTCATTATATCAGCCTATATCAACTGTAGAATTTTGAGTACCAAAATGAACAAAACTCCAAAACACGTAACAGATGGTATAACCACTGGTGTACATTTGATGAAAGCATAGGCTTGTAGCCTATATGAACAAACTACAGGCTGCATAACAAAAACTACATAACCAATGGAATACATTCAATCAAAGCATGGGCTTTCTAATGAACCTGCAAACCATGAACCGCATTAAAAAACACAAAACAATACATTTGATCAAATCATTATCTTCTGGCTTATCTTGGCAAACCCTCTCACAAACTTCTGTGTGATTGCTTTTTCATGAGTCAAAATTACCAGGTTTCTCTTTCTCTCATGGACCACAGAGCACCAAAAAGGTGTCAGCACCCTTGTCAGGGTAGAGAAAGAGTTCTTGCATGAAGCAGTGGCGATAACAATTACCAAGGCAGACACATATACTTTGTGTAACCATGGAAATGCATCTTTGAATTCCTGCAGGTATTTTCAGCCATGTGGAAAGTCAGCATTTTCTGCCACCTTCTTTAGCAACATTCGTTTTGCCACAAGAAGTTCATTGACCATCTCATTTCTCGAGAGACTGGCAAGTTCCCAAAGGGGCTGCAGTGTATTTGCGTCATGAAATGAGTCAGATTTTGGGAGTAGGCAAGAAAAGGCCCTCAACAAATCTATATTCTTCTCAGAAAATCTGCTCTGCATCTTTGAAAGAGCCCTGTCTAAAATGCTTAGCCACTGCTTCCTCAGCGTGAGATTCCTGCTACATGCAGTAGATTTGTCTGAATCAGACTGCCCTATTGGAGACAGAATAACAAAGTCAACAAAGTGCTTTCTCGTTGTTCTCTGGCATTTTGATGTAGGTTAATTTGGGATTTCACCTAAAATTTGGGCCAAGATAGTTTCATCCCTACAAGGACTTCCTAGTGCTTCAATCGATGACTGAATTATCTCACTGGCACTGCACAAATCTACACACTGACTTTAAGATAGCGTTAGCAGGCTTTAAAATGCCAAGAACATGTGCTTTTGAATTTGACACAAGAGCCCTGATGCTTCTTTGCCCAACTCAAAAGAGGCACCTTCATCATCTTTAACTTTTGACAAGACGTCAAGGATCACATCTTCATTGTCTACCACACAGTTAGTCACCTCATAATGACTTGTTCATCGAATCTCTAACAATCTCTTAAGGGAGGGGCAGCTGTATTTCGGTGTGACATAATGGTGGTGAAAAAAGGAGTAGAGTGAACTTGAAAAATCAAAAAAATCTTTTGGCACATGGTTCACTTTGAATAGCATGCCCAACAGCTAAATGCAGCTAATGGGTAAAGCAGTTAATGTAGGGAATGTATTTGCCAAGCCTTCATTGTATTATAGTTGCACCCCACCTTTAATTCCACTCATCACAGCTGCCCCATCATAACACTGACTTAGAGTGTTTTCGGCAGCCTGTGTGTGGCAGGTGATTAAGAATTTCAGTGGCAATGTACTCAGCATCAAGCTGATTCAGTTCAAATAAACCAATCAGGAGCTCCTCAGGTATCCCATTACACACAAACCTCACCGTGACTGAGAGGTTTTCTACATTTCACCTGTCCTTAGTGCCATCTGTTTTGATGCAGTAACTCTCTGAATCTGCCTTTGCATATCTGTCCTGAATTTCTTTGATGACCATCTTGGCAGGTGTGTTAATTACTTCATTCTGAATAGTTTTTGAAGTGTATTTTGCATTTTTTGGAACGCCTTGTGCTATATGAGCCAGTGTTTTATCCTTATCAATTGTGTACTTGAACAATTTCAAAAACAGTCCAGCAGTCAAACCATCAGAGGACTCCTCTTCATTAACATTTTCTTGAGCACCCCGTAGTGAAAGTTAATTTACTACAAGGAATTTTACAACTTCTCCTATACTCTTAATGTAGTATTGGTTCTTCTTTATCTGTAGAGGACTCAGCAGTGAGGTAACTGTCATTCCCGTTGCCTGACGTTTTTTGAACTCGTTCCAGCTGGAGACGGCATGTATGTGACCTTGGCTTGATGAGTGCAGCCCACAATCGCATTCTAGTGCCGCTTTCCAGTTACAAAATATACTGGGCTACTAAAAACCCTACACGGCATCTTTTTTGACTGAATATTCAAGCCAGGGTCTGGACTGATACCACATAGCAAAGAAACATCTCTCTCTACCTCCGATTACTCGCTGTGGATACTCCTTTAAAACTGGCTGACTTGGGGTTTGCTAGACCAATGAGTTGCTCAGAGCAGGCTACTGCAGCGCCAGTACAATGATGATTTTGGTATTGCTGTTGTTCCAAATTATATTTTCTTAGGTCTGAAAACAAACATTGGTATATTTAGAGGAGGACCAAAAAAAGTACATTGTGAAAATGTTCAAATGGAGACATATGCATATGTGTGAGTGCATACCAACACAGCCTTTCTACATTTTAGATTATAAGGTATGTTCCTGAATACTGTTTTTTGCAGCAATAACATTGTATGTGCTGAGTGTCTGCACTTTCACCTAATTGTTACATTTAACCCCAGGTAATTTCCTTTGGTGTGGGGTAAAATGTAGCATTTCACTTCTTGTATTTGAGATTAATTTTTACAATCACTATTAGCATTGGAGTTATGGGGACAACTTCATTTTGAGGCATACAGATGTAGGTATCAAATTAAAAGTCTAGCACAAATAAGAGCAGAGTAGTGAATGCAAAATTGTTACAATCATCCCCGGTGTCCCTAACTTGTTCAACACGTCATTGTTTTGTGTCTTTTCCTTTGAAAATGTGACACAGGAGATAAATCCGCAAGTCATTTAGTCACCAAAATTACACTTCCTGGCTCTGTAGTTGTCTCCATTGACTTATATTTGAATCCCTGTCTCTACATGTTTATATACTCTAAAGGTCTTCCTCAGCTTGAGCAGCCTGCTCTTCGCGGTTCTCTCCCATTTTGACCTATCAGGACATCTGACACGACTATGATTGATAGGCATGACTACAGTGGTGTGAGTGTCTGATTTTCAGAGTGTGCAAGTCAGAGAGATTCTACCTGTGAAACGCTGCCAACTTTTAAAACAAACATGCAAATGATTGCACTTCGAACTAACTGGAATTCAATATTACAATATGGCAACTTGAATCTTGTGTAAAAAAAAATATTAAATATATTGAATATGTCCGATCTGTTTACCAGCCCTATGTTACAATGTAGAAATAAAGTACAGTTTTGAGTAAAAAGGAGCAGACATATCATCTAAAAGCTGTTTTAATCGCTGAGAATGAAGGATTCTGGAACACTTCACCCAGTTCAGACAAATATGAGGCTGCCTGAATATTACACACATGGGCTGAGTTCAGAATGATTCACTCGTCCACTAGTTCTTATATTGTACTTTCTACATAATAAGCTACCTAGGGGAATGAACAGAAGAGTTTTCAAACAATGGAAGCTTGACCGTTGCTGAAGTTGTCTTCATAAATATGCGTTGGGATGCGAAGCTGACATCACAGTCCCCCGTTGCATAAATAAACCTGCAGTTGTTTGGTAGCTAATGAGTTTGAGACAGAAAAGCAGTAGGTACACTAATCTAACATACAATTATTCAAGGTTCTACACCGAATGCTACACTCGATGTGTGTGTGTGTTCACATATCTGGTATCCCCATGCTTAATTTCAGTGTTGGTGAGTAGTGAACTACATTTAGCTACATTTAACTAGTTTAACTACATTTTGCAGTAGCTTACTGATAGTTCAGCTACATTCATATTTGCATTGTGATTGAAGTCATTAAATTACGTTTGTGCCATTTTTTGTGCAGTTAACTAGTGAAACTACAAACAATTTTGGGCCATAAAAGGAAAGGAATGATTTTTATTTTTATTTTACCATTGCTTCTCTACTGTCATTGAACCCTCTTTCACAAGCCCTGCCGCCTTTGTCTTTCATCCTGACCACTGTGAATGCATGCCCAGGCAATGCATTCATCAGGCAGCCACCACCGCACACTTGACCTTTGTGTAGTACATGTGTAAAAGGGCGGGCGTTGCTCAGAGCTCACACAGCAATAAGGTCATCACGGATAAACTTCCTGAATCTCAGCCTGAGGAAGAATCACCATGGCCATACTTAAGCAAATACATGACACTGACTAGCTCCACCGACAAAACCTACGGTTTTACTTGCTGAGAGTAAATACACTCTACTGCAAAGACGTCCAGCACAAATCTAAGAACACATATAAATATATATGTTTATACATATAAATTACAAGAGATTTGAGAAGCTCTGCAAAATTGTCTATATTGTTATCAAACTTAGGGCTTTATAAAAAAAATATGTGTCAAAATATTTTTGAAAAATGTAAAACATCTGAAAAAACATGTGTCAAAGATATTTTTCATCTTTTTCAACATCAGAGACAGTAGTATTTCACAGTCCTGGAAAATAGTATTTCACAATCCTGGTCAAGTGTTTCTTGAATATATGTAACACTTGACCAGGATTGTGATGCTCATGTATTTTCGTGTTGGTAATAAAGAGAATTCATAATTATAGCTTTCTAATGTGATATTTTTGACAAAAATGATTAATTAAATGGGAAAACACTTTGTTTACTTTTTGTTTTCTGTTAAAACCAACACTGAGTCAACTCTAAAAAAGAATTCAATCTCTTGAATTCTGAGGTATATCCTCTGTCTTTCGGGGTGGTGGAATAAATATTTACAGAAACTCATATTTTATGTTGTTTAGCCTCAGTTTGCAGCTTCAGGCTAAACGTTGATTCATTCAAAATTTCTTTGATCAGCACAAGACTGTTTTGGACAAAGTAAAAAAAATTCCATGAGTAGACAGTGTTTTATAAAATGCAACGAGTCAGCCATTGAGAGTAGGAACTAAACATTTTCAACTTTACAGGAGAGAAAACGTTATTTTGGACGTAAGGCTTCTACTGACTTTGCTACATCTGACAGTAATACTCTCTGTTGGTAATAGCAGAGATAGATGTCTGGTGCATGTTCTGCTGCTTGAAAAGGAAAATCATTTGTCAATGTTGTGAGCAGCTGATCCTCTTTAATAACACAAAATAATTTGACGCTATTGAGCCTACCCTGCTCAATAGGGGTGAATTGAGGACTGTATCATTGACTGATATGATGCTAAAACAGGTTTTATGCCCACAGGGTGAGCAGTGCAATATCGTTCCGGATAATGTAGATGATATTGTGGCAGATATTGCCCAGGAGGAGAAGGAGGAAGGTGAGCAACATCATATCTTTCCATCTGTTGTCAAAATAAAAAATGTAACTGTGAAACTATTTAATTAATTTGCTTCCATACTCTCCAATTTAAACTTTCTCAATTTGCATCTGTCATACAAAGCAGTAAAGAAAATCAAAGGAAAATCCATAATATCTAAACATTTTCACTGTTGCAATTGTATTACAATACCAGGCTTCTAATGTCACATTAATGCAATTGTATGTCATTGGTTTCTTTTTGTTTTGTAGTACATTGAGACAATAATAGCATATAAAACAAACAATACAATTTGGTTCTGGTAAAATGGCAAGCATATTATTGCTGTAAGAATGTTGATTGAGTCTAAGACTATGTGAGACGAGATTATACTTTTTTTTAGAAACCAACATGGACATTTAAGCACTCTGTTTATTTTTTATTGCAGATGACACCCCAGAGACATGTATTTATTCCAACTGGTCCCCCTGGTCAGCCTGTAGCTCCTCCACCTGTGAGAAGGGCAAGCGTATGAGGCAGAGAATGCTGAAGGCCCAGCTGGACCTTAGTGTGCCCTGCCCACACACCCAGGACTTTGAGCCTTGCATGGGACCAGGCTGCAGTGACGAGGGTGAGGACCTGTTGGGCCAAGTTCCCTACCATCTACTCTGATCTACTGTATACACTTGTCATCTTTCATTCTGTAGATTCTTTTGTCTTGTTTTTACCAATATTCAATGCCCAGTCATGTTTGAGGGCCTGTCCTGTTTCCAGAATATATTCCAGAAAGTTAGGGGAAGCACATACCACCTCCATGATGTAAAAAGCCAGCCTCATCTTCTTTTCATGATGCCTGCACCGGGGGTATTGCAGTAAATATATAGCTAAGTTAGTTCTGATAAACTGATTAAATGGGAAGGACCCTGTCAACTACCAACTACAACCCTTTTTTCTGGGTGGTGCAACAATTATACACAGTTATGCTCATCTGCCAGAGCAATCAATTTTCTTTAGTTTCATGTGATTATACTTCTTGTATTTGTTGAAATGTAAAGCCTTACAGTTAGGACTTCATATTTGGAAGGAGAAACATTTGAGATGATTTCTGCAGTAGTTTGAGAATGTTTTATCAAATCACATGAAGGATACCTAAATTTTTGTCAGAATGTAAACACAACTTGTAACCATAAACTAAGGTTGGTAGTTGTGATAGGTGATATGTGTATATTTTTTTTGTTTGTTGTTTTTTGAAAGTTCAGAGTTCTGTCAGTGCTGTTTGATGAATTTTGGTGTTCAGGGCTGTGGTTTCTCCCCATTACACATTATTAATTAATACACCCAACACCTGGGACTTTCAGACTTATTTCAAACTGACTTTTTCCTTATTTAATGGTCCTTTAATGTTTGCTGTTGATTAATAAACCTGGACCTTTACTGGCCCCAAGGGGTCTCAAAAGGGATTTATTTACAGCTTTTATTAGTGATTCACTTAGGTTTGCTTTATTGGGCTGCACACACTACTTTTTCTCAGTTTTCAACAGTACAAGCGGTAGAAACAAGGGGTTCCAGGAGAAGTCTGTGAGGATGAAAATCACCCATCCCATCTGAAAACAAATCTATTGATGAGTGCTGGTCAGAGATAATTTGGGGGGGACTAAGATGGAGTGGGTCTAAAAAGGTTGTTTCATGGTTTTCCTATCACTGGAAAAGGTTCTGGGCTGAGTCTGTGGTTTTGGTCTTGGCCTTTGGTATTCAGGTTTTTCTAAAATAGGAAACTTTAAAGCTTATTACAGTACTACACTTTCACTAGAGATTGAAAATGTCTCACTGTGTATCTTACAGTTCAGTGCAGTAGGAAATGTGAATGTGGTGCATGTTCATCAATATTCTGATATATTGTCATATACATGCGGCAATGCTCACATTAACAGTGTTAAATGATCTCACCTGAACCATGAAGATTTTAGATCCAGCAGCACCATAACTGGCTATGGACAGAGGGTAACACTGAAACAGCAACAATTTTATCAGCCTGGTTTGAGACAGATAGGATTATAAAATGGTTAAGATTGCTTATCTCACCATGTTGTAGAGACAATTCTGGGTCCACTGAGCCCCTGCTTATTCACAGAATATGTATTAACAGTATTCATTGTGTATGTATGCTGACTTTGTCATCTTCTGATGACATAGGCCTTATACAATATGTTGTGTGTTTTTACAGCACCCTCTTATCAAAGTGGGCAGTTTGCTTGTAGGAGATCAAATGATGTGGTTGTGTTAGGATGGAGAGAAAGGTGGAAAAATTGGGGGGGGGGGGGGGGGGTTCTTCCACCTGGTTTAGAAAGCATTTCTGAAAAAAATTAAATGCATAGTCTTCATCACTATCCTAAATGATACATATGTTTCTAAAATTTTCTAGGGAGTTCTTGAAGTGTTTTAGCAACATTGCAACATTCACACTTTGACAATAAAGGGGTCAAATATTTTAATATAAATGCCAGTACTACTCTCAAATGCAACAACTGTTACACATGTGTTTTTTTTTTTGTTAGAGCACACATCTTTGTCTTTTATCATTGACTTTAACCATGTTGCCATATTGTCAGGATGAGGAAATACATTGAGCAAAACAAATTAGCAAATTATTCCAAATAATAACAATTGTTTGTATTTATCTGGTGTTGTATTTACACTAGATCTCACATTCTGTTGTGAATTTAAATGGTTCCCTGGTAATACATATACATTCCCAGTTACCTGGAGAGAGGTAACGCCTCATCATGTGTCACACTCCCTCTGCTGGTGAGACAGAACAAAAGCAATAGAGGAAGCAATTGGGGAATTGCAGGGTAGTAAAGGCACTGAAGGATGAGTTCAGCAGGAATAACAGGGCAGAAGGCTTCCAACAAAGATTCGTGAAGACCAGTTTAAGTACAAACAATTGCCATTGAAGAAAATATTTAATCGCAGAAAGCAGTGCTGTAATGAATATTACATCTGTTTGCAAACATCTGTTTTATGTGATGCATTTTTAAGTTTGTTCGAATAAGTTGTGTTGTTGTGCATTACAGTATCAAGGAAACCATACTCTGATAGTCAGACTGCAAAGTTAGCTGTTCCAATATTGAAAATGCACAGGAAGAGTAAGAGTGAGGGTAATTATATTCCCTTGTCCCTTTCTCCTCCAGACGGTTCCACTTGCATGATGTCAGAGTGGATCACTTGGTCCCCCTGCAGTGTTTCCTGCGGGATGGGTATGCGGTCCCGGGAGAGGTATGTCAAGCAGTTCCCTGAGGATGGCTCCATCTGCACCCTGCCCACTGAGGAGACAGAGAAGTGCGTTGTCAATGAGGAGTGTTGTAAGTGCCTTTCTTAGCATTGCCGCTATTTCACAAACACAATGCCCTGCAGGTTCTGCAATGTTTTCAAATGTAATATGTTTAGTGCAATAATTCAGTTAAGTGTCATAAATCCTGTTTAACATGACAGCATGCCAAAGAGAACGTGTTTAAAGTGCTCTCACCAAAATAATATTCTAAAACCAAGAATATTTTGAACATGTAAGGTGCTCTTTTTCACTCATACCAAGATATATTTCACCCACAAACATCCTCCACAATCAGTGCATGACAACAAAACTATGAATTTCAGCTTTGAGCATAGGCCCAATCCTAATTTATGTTAAACTGTCTGTCATTGATGTTACAGAGGGTAACAAAAAATGAAATGACATAAAGCTCAATAATGCTGTACATATATATATAAAGATCTGAATCCCTCCACAATGTACACTGCTCTTAACCTTTGACCTCGGGCTTCTCAGCTCCCAGCAGTTGCCTCGTGACAGAGTGGGGTGAGTGGGATTCCTGCAGTGCCACCTGTGGCCTGGGCATGAAGCGGCGAGAGCGCATGGTGAAGATACCCCCATCTGACGGCTCCCTCTGCAGTGTGGAGGTGGCAGAGGTGGAGAAGTGCATGATGCCAGAGTGCCGTGAGTATCATCCTCTCACAACTTTGTGTAGACAAAACTTTGTGCAATTGCCTCTTTTCACTTGTACTGAACTATGAAAAATATTTGAAATTGGTTACAACCATACAACTTGGAAAATATCAAAAATGAAATTAGGATTGTCTTCACTGAGAAGAAATTACTTGCTGTCTTCATTCCAGAAGCTATTTATTCAGACTCATTCCAAGCTGTATGATTGTGCTGCAGGAAAATGGAAGCACAGGGTGAAAACCTAATGAAACTACCTGGAAAAGTAACAGACCATAATTTGCTCAGTAATTATTTGAACAGGATAGCTACATTACATCACAATGTAATTATTTAGGGCCTATGACATTTTTGTCTCTCCTTGTCTGTTCAGACACCATCCCCTGCATGCTGTCTCCCTGGTCTGATTGGAGCGACTGTAGTGTGACGTGTGGGAAGGGATTGCGTACCCGTCAGCGCATGCTGAAGTCACCGGTGGAGCTGGGAGAGTGCACTGAGGAGTTAGAGCAAGTGGAGAAGTGCATGCTACCTGAGTGCCGTGAGTATCGCTGCTAAATTATGGACCCAAGGGGCCAGACCGTGTCTATGACACATTATTGACACCAGGATATTATAGAGCACTACAGATTCATGAGAGCTCAGTCTCATCAGACTGAACATAGCTTGAACCTGGCACGTTCTGCTCCTGCATGTCCTGGCACCAGTTATGCACATATGTGTTAACATTTGGAGCAAAGCTTAACCCATAATTTGCATTGCAGTCTAGTTTTCACCACAGTAAAAAATTAAGCAGTCAACATAGAATTCATATTGCTACTTGGTAATGGATTATGGACCTAACAGAAGAAATTGTTATTAAGCAGCTCAAGTACTGGTCAGTATCAATCATGGCTCACATACTGGGAAGGACTGGTGCAATTGTAATTACTGGTGTTACTGGTGTAATTTAAACTAGTCTACAGCTGACTATATGTAATTCCTCAGAAAAATGAAGAGGTATGTCAGGAAAAAAGTTGGAAATCAGGAGCGAAGAGGGAGATGGGTATTATCTTTAAATCAATACCTCTTGTTTGGACAACAATAGTGGTTTTTACCTATGAGCACTAACATACAGTATGTTTATTATAATTAAAATGTTTGTCTAATTTTTAGAATTTTCTTTGTATTCTTTGATTTTCTTTGTAACCCCATCTCATCCCATAGGACTGCAATAAAAAGATCTCTAGTAATATGCATTGCACAGAGGTGTCAGAGGAAAAAAAATACTTTTATATACATATGTTATATGGTATATAAAAAATATACCATATAACATATGGTAATAGTACAAATATTTAGGGTAGCATGGCTGTCTGCTCTTTTACCCTTCCAGCCACGGACTGCATGGTGTCGGAGTGGTCAGAGTGGTCTGAGTGCAACAAGTCTTGTGGGAAGGGTCACGTGATTCGGACACGGATGGTTACGCTAGAACCGCAGTTTGGGGGGGACCCCTGCCCAGAGACAGTGCAGAGGAAGAAGTGCAAGATCCGCAAGTGCAACAGGGGTGCTGGTACCAGCGATGAAAGGAAGAAGCGCAAAGAAGAACGTGAGAAGAGGAGGAGTAAACAGAACCGCGATGAAATGGCTCAGGAGCACCCAGGTAAGTTGACACCATCGGCTGTAACATCACTGTTACACTTAACAATTTAACTGTATTATTAACTTATAATATGATACATTTGGGCTTCCAAGTGGCTCAATAATACTTGTCTGGGAAGCAGGCATGAGTGCTGCGACTGGGTTGTCAAGCTCTAGCTTTACCATTACTGGCTGTGGCCAGAGATCTACATTTTTGAGGTTAGGAGACAAGTGACCCAACCTTGCTGAGGAAAGATGGGATTAAACTGGTTATGTTTGTTGGTTCGTCAATATTAACTCTCTCTCATAAGGAAGGAGGAGCAGGACATGGTTCTCGGAGCAAGGGATGAGATTATCAAAGTATTCCAATAATGCTAATTTATTAACTATTCCAACAAAAATAAAGCCACAAAGCAAAACTGACAGTCCAGAAAGGATATATTCCTATAACATTTCTGTTTCTTTATATAATATAATATAATCTTTGAAAATATTTCCTTATTTTTGAAGAAGACTATATCTTGCTCATTGAATGCTCTCAGGCTCAGTTGTAGTAGTTCAGGGATAGGCTCATTTTTGGGGTCTGGCCACATATCCCACCAGAGATCCAATTCACTTTAGTGCTGCCTGGGTCACCGCTTGTAGGGAAAGAATAAAAGAAAAAATGTTTACCCAAAGCTTTAGTGCAGGAGTAACAATCTCCCCTGTGCTTAACCTGCCTTCCTTCACCGAGTCTCTGATTCCCTTGAGGTGTTCCTGTTTTTCTTGATCTATTTCCTTCTCAGAGCTGTCCTTGATCCTGATGGCACAGCAACTGCATGCTTCATATATATCAATGATTAACAATTAGAAATGTTATTGCAATAAGTAAGACTAATGCTAGCAGCATGGCTTTAAATTTTCATAATTGTACACTATGGTTGGGATGGTGTGCTATCTATCCAGTTAGGGGTTTCCCTCTGAAAAGACTATAATGTCCACAGACTCACTATGTCATTAAAACAGTCTATAAACATATATACCCTCTGAGCTCATGTCATCAGACAGAATTCAGATATGACACAGACACAGATTAAATTCTTAATTTCCAACTGAAAGTCTTAAAACTACCAGAAAGGTGTTGATGCTACAATGTTTTACC
Source organism: Albula glossodonta (assembly GCA_019788955.1). Taxonomy (NCBI): domain Eukaryota; kingdom Metazoa; phylum Chordata; class Actinopteri; order Albuliformes; family Albulidae; genus Albula; species Albula glossodonta. The sequence continues at coordinate 22,548 of JAFBMS010001466.1, forward strand.
AAGAAGTTAGGTCCACATTATATGTCACTGTCATGGATGTCAATGGATGTCTTTTGATTGCTATGGAGATATAAAGCCATGGCACTTTGTAATCTGATGCTCATTTAATATCAAACATATTATCCATATTTTTTTCTTTATTAATAATAATAATGTTATAAAACATAACTTTGACATAGATCTTTACCTTCTGTCCGGCCAATATCAAACCTGCTCTGTAACAATTTTTCCTGTTAAACTGACAAAAAAATGATAATGACACCATTTGATTTTTATGTTACACTGTTCTTTATCTCTGATGGTTTTCATGTACACTGATTTTCTTAGCTGTTATCATTAACTGACTGACCTACTGTCTGGCTATGGCATAGGATGCAAGATGCGGCCGTGGTCGGGCTGGACGGACTGCACTAAGCTGTGTGGTGGAGGGATCCAAGAGCGTTTCATGACAGTGAAGAAGAGGTTCAAGAGCACGCAGTTCGCAAGCTGCAAAGACAGGAAGGAGATCCGCGCCTGCAATGTGCATCCCTGCTAGGGACCACAGACATGGAGAGGGCAGCATTCGGCCGCTAGATGATCCCAGGCTCTCAGCGTAGGTCTGGCAAGGAACAAAATCAGTCTTGTTTTAATCCAGGTGTCATTGCAGTGGCTAACTTCCTTCTGCTTGCTGGGAGGATCTGTATTATGTCTCCCTGGGCATTTAAAGGATTGTATTATGGAGAGGACAGGCCACAGAAACTAATCAACAGCTGCCTTTTTAGCTGGATTATGTATTTCAGTTTAACAACCCACAGGTCAACATCAAAAATGCACACAAATTTAACACTTTTTTTCTCTCTCTGTAGTCCAGCTACAGTCTTAACAGCACAAATGGTATACATTATAAGCATGCTTTAGGTCAGAAGGTTACAATTTTTCATGTCCTAGCGAAGGTACCCTAATCTAATACCTGAGGGAGAGAATGGCAGTTACAATCTGCTAGCTGTGACAAAGTGAAAACTGACTCAGGCATTGTTGCCAAGGTCATTGTTCAGGGTATTCAGTCCTTTTTTAATGTCAAGTTCTGATCCTAGCCAAACAGCTATGTTATCAGAGTAGGTTACCTGGAATTAATACCATATTGATTTGGAAGCAACCCGTCTGGTTAAAGCAGATTGATTTTCTACCATGTGTACAAAATGGCCCTGTTGCATATAGAATTCCTTGCAAAGTTACTGTAAACATGTTGTGGTATATTATTCTTCAATAAAAAAATACCAATCAGTTAAGAAATAGAACTGTTATATCCTGTGGTAACTTCTTTCAATAGTTTATTATAGTCTTGAACTAAAAGCACAGGTAACCGATCATTCCAGCATTTTATACACCTCAAGATGCAGTTTTTAGGACAAGAATCTGGTGTGACTTTTTATTCACCTGTAATACAAGTAGTGGCTCTACAGCTTGATTTACTGTTTTTATTTTGTGCATCCTTAGATGTTTTTTTTTTTACTTTAGCTGTGGAATTTTTTTGATAAGAACGTCACCCATGATTCTTACCAAAGTCTTGTGTAGATGTTTTGTAGATGTCTTGTTCTTTCTTTCTCTCCCTCTCTTTCTCTCTTCCTCTGTCCTCCTCTCTTTCTGCCTCTCTAACATATTACTATTTTGGAATAAATCACCTTTACAATAAAAGTAAATGTGACAAATCTTTTTGTGGCTTTTTTCATGCCTTCCAATGATGTGCAGACTGCAGTAATATTGAAAATAATACTAAATAATTTAATTTGGTTAAAACAGGGCTACATCAGATAAAGCTAACACACAGGCAACAGGCACATGTTTGTTATCTTAATGTCTTGATTATTAAAGAGATCTATCAAGGGCTATATAATACAACTTTAATTCAACGTACTCCTGTGTTACACATTCTCATTTAGTTAGTGGAAAGAAAGCAGAGAAAATGTGCAGCCACCAGTACAAAAATATGCTTGTCAATGCACCGCAGATTTACACCACTAGATGGAGACTTCCATTAACAAATCTGTGATCAATACATGCTATACGCTGCTTACAGAAGATAAGTCAAAATATAATTACTTCACCTATCCAACTCAAACATAAAGAGCAATGATGCTCTTTAATAATAAAATATGCAATATCCATATACACTGATGACATTCTGCTGAATTCTGCAGATACAGAGTAGTTTCTCCCAGAGATTTTGACAACTTCCATTCATTTATGGTCTGGATACAAAATTAACTGCAAAAAAATCAGCTTTTTTTTACCAGCTACAGAGAAATGATGTTGTCAATTGATATTCATGTAAAGAAAGCAATTACAAATCTGGGCATATTTCCTCACTTTGTTCTCTAGTCTTCTCCTGGAACTCTGTGACATGTATAATGGACCCGTCCTTAGCTGTCTGCTTCATGGCACAACGTAAATCATGTTATATCTGATCTGATTGGTAGGGTAGTACTTCATGACCCATTGATCATGTTACTCAGTGATGGCTTTTCTGGGATGCAGATAGAATTCAATTCAATTCGAAGTGGGGGGCTGCGTTCCAATCCGAAAAAATGCTTGCTTCTTTGTGCTCACTCGCCCTTCAATCGAGGAGGGAATCCCCCAAAAGTCCCGTATGTAAGATGGCTGCCACAATGAGAGTGATTCCATTCCAGATTTGTTGAGGGAAGGGAGAATTTTCATTTGCTCAAGCCCTCGGTTTTCCTCCCTCCAACGGAGCCAACAAAAATCATCCCTCCAAGCGTTGATATTGCCCAGAATGATTTGCTAATTCTCCCACGGAAAGATTTTGACCTCCGCCATTTCATTTCTGCAGAAGAAATTATGGCAGTGAAAACGGCTTACAAATGTAAGAATTGTGTACAAGCAGTGTGTCAGTGTGCAACATACGAAAGATGTAAATGCGAATAGCAAAGTTTGGGGGTGGGAGGCATCTGTTTTGCGTTTCTTTTAAGTAACTTTATAGTTCGTTTTTGTTGTAGCCTATAGTACCTTTGAGGGCTGTTGCAGTACTTAATCATACAAGATAACTCACTAGTTGCTGATAGAAGTAGCAAACATGATAAAAGTTTGGCTGGTGGCATATACACCGATGAGACTACAAACTATGGTACATGATTGTCTATAGGCTTGAAAATAGTCAATGTACATCTGTAAAAAATCAGTATGAACACAAACTTGCTATCATGCACAGTAACTCGCTGCTTCTGACTTGATGGTTTAATTAAATACCATAAACTAACGTTAAGTGGTACCTTAAGTCCGTTTCAGTTAAAAATAGTTTCCATGTTTGGTCATATAACTTCATTACTGATGCTGTTAATTGTGTTAGTGATATAGCTTTCTTTTGCTAGACAGCCAGCAACTACTACATTGAAGTTTCTCTCAAATTTTATATTAGCGATATATGCCGTATAATACTTGGTTACAATTGCGAGACCATCCCAGGTTATGAAGTCTTAACTGTAACTGCGTTTCTCCAACATACTGGAAAGACAGACATAAAGATGGCCGAAATTATTTTAACATTTCATTTTAAGGGTCTGACACAGAGACCAGCGAATTAATACGCTACAGGGGCGAGAACGAGGAGCGTTTCTCTGGGGAAAAAAACTGTGCAAAAAAACAGATGGGCGTGAGTACCTTACGCGCTTACCTTACTCCTACTTTACCCTTGTTGTATGACTTTTAAAAACTTTTACGTTTTGCTAATGAAATCATATACAGCTACTCCATGTTAAGAGGCTGTACGTTATGTTTATTAGTTTGGTAAAGGTGATGTATACAATTATGAGTACTATGTCCTGTGAACAGACACTGCATTGTTATTCAGTCAAATACAGTGACCATGAATTAATGTAACACGTTTTAACATTCCTCATTTTGTAGGGCTGAGGAATATTCTAATGACTGCAGTTTAGCCAGACAAACAATTGATGGCTTTTCCTGTGTCTCACATCTTTCTCAATACAACAGAAAAATTCTGAATGGGCCATTTGTAATCAAAGGACTTTCCAGGATGGGGTGCTGGGTGTTGGATGCTAGGTATTGGCTTGAATGTATGTGTGGAATTTTGGTAAACTGGTTCTTTTGTCTTGTTAATAGATCACTAATCAAATCGCTGCACCTGGAAGGCAAAGTGATGGCGGGACAGGCAGCAAGTGGGAAAATTTTAGAAAAAAATACAAGGTATGATTAGGACTGATCACTTTAACAGGCTTGTTTCGTAGAAATTAATTGACCTTATGCAATCTGCAATACATGACTTTTTATCATGATTTCCAGTGGCGTAATTGTTAGTAGTTGCACATCTGTGGACCTGTGTTGTCTCAACTGCCCTTGCTGCACTGAATTCATGTAGTATTTAGATTACACTTGATGATTGCCATGGTCAGTCGTACAACTTTATATTGCTTATCCCCTAATAATGTAGTTAATCTTTTAGTATCTTACAATCTAAGGAGGCTTGAAAAACCACTGTCAAGCATATTGCATCACTGTGTATGCTCCTAAAATGTAGTGGTGCATAACTGAGGTTGTTAAAGTAATAAAGTTCATCATGTTTCTTTGTAGCACTATCTACTACCTATTTCCCCTTATTTTTACAGTTACTTATAACATGTGTAAAGATTTGCATTCCAATGCCGTTTTTAAAGTATGTCTTTCAGCTGTCTTTTTGGCTTGAAGGTACTTTGAGAACACTATGAAAATGCAAGACAAATACAAGTGTTGTTATTGTTGTAGGAGTTGAGAAACCCACGAACAGGGACAGGCGCTGAGGAGGGTACAGCCACTTCATGGAGGTGGTTTTCTGCCATGCATGTGGCAATCGGGACAAGGGCATCAATTTGTCCCCCTGTCCTGATTTCCTCATGCGGCAGTGACCCCTTCATTCAAGCTGTGCCCTCCCAGGCAGAGACAGGCAGCCACCACCCCACCCCTCCCTCAGAGTCATTGGAGCCAGCCACAGCCAGCCGTCCCCCCACTCCTCCATCAGCAGACCTGCAGGCATGGAGTGAGACACCCACCTCCCCACCCCTACCTCTGCAACAGCAGGCAGAGCCACACACCCCCCCACCTCAGCTGCACCAGGATAGCCAGCCACCCAACCCTACCCCTATAGAGAGCAGCACCCCACCCCTCCCCACAGCATCAGAGGCAGGCGACCACCCCCACCCCTCAAGCAGCACTGAGGACAGAACAAGCCCCAGAACAACAACCCCGCGCAAAAGGAAGAGAGTCGACAAGTTGGTTGCTCTCTTGGAGAAGGAGTCAAGGTGAGATGAAGAAAGGTTTCAGATTATGCAGCAACAAAACCAGGAAGTTATAAACATATTAAGTAGGCAGCAGCCTCAGTAACTACATATGGTGTTGTCTCTTGCAATGAGTGAAAAGTGTCATAAAGTGTTAACTGTCCACTAAACATTTTAAACTTGTTCCAGTTGTGTGCGTATATATAAAATTTCATCCACCAGAATGCTCATTTCCTATTAACAAATTTAGATGATTTAATATTATTGACATTTTGATAATTGATAACTTTAAAAATATTTACATAATTAAATCAATTAGAAATTATTTTCCATGTTAGTTAAGTGAGGAGTTTTTGTAATTGGCGTCACTGGCGTTTGGTATTCTGGGTCTCAGAAGTTAAATGAGGGCATTAATTCGTAAAACTGCTGGATTCAGAGAATTGTTATTTTAATTAAATTGTCACTTCCCTGACGATAGTTCGTTACTGTTAACCTAACCTAATTAATGATAACCTTTAGTCTACAAAAGATGGTGGCCAAAATTATTGGCACCCTTTGCTGTAAAGCTTATTAAGTCTTCCTCAGATTTTTTCATTCTGCTTAGATTTGATGTATTTGCTTCAGGTATGACCCATCAAAATCTTAACCCTTTGATGCACAAGCTATGCAAGCCCCTTCTAATGCACAACATGGGTATTCATTTCCTATGTTATTTCATGCATGGCTGAGTGTTTCTTTTCCATGCATTAAATGATGAATTTATTTCATCATTTAATATTCCAAGCTGTCATTAAACATCTTCTTTTGATTACCAAAATTCATTATTTTTATTTTACCTTTCTTACTTTACGAACAAAAATAGTGTTGGTATTTCTGCATCAAGTTTACACACATGGGTCAAAAATGACTCATGTATGCAAGTGTGATTTAAAAAAAGAGACATACTGTAATAATAATTTTGTTAAAATAATTATTTTAGCAGTGATTTGGACCAAACAATATTACATTTAACAGTTGAAATATGTTTATTTATCACACATAACATACACATATCACTGATAACCGATAACACTGATATTGAACTGTAGTGAACTGTGGTGAACGTGACTGAATAAAAGAAAACAAAACTGATCAAATAAAATCATATGGGTACAGCACAAATTGCCATTGCAGTGGTTAAATGCCTTACAAATATCACAAATGACAACTACATGTTTGTGCTCCTTGCACACAGGCCTGGTGCACTGGGAACACCAGTTGTTGACTTTTCTGTCTTTGGCTGCTGGGCAGATCTTGTACCTCTTCCTCTTCATTTGGCCCTCCTGTCTGATGTCCTCCTGTGGCTTTGTATTGGCTGCATTCTGTTTTTTTTTTTTTTTTTATCTCGCATTCTCCCATTACCTCTGTCGTATGCTTTTGGAGGTGGGGCGTGCCCTTCATGCACCTCTTTATATGTGGCATGACAAGCTCTTTGCCCAGCTCCTTGATGCATTGGCCACACCACCCGTGTAATCAGGGTGTTGTGCAGTGAAGTTGGTGTAAGCATTGAGGGTGGCAACATCCAGCACATTGTGCCAGAGCACCATGGGCCACCTCTGTGTTCTCCGCTTACATGAGTAGGTGCAAACCATCAGATCCATTGTGTCCACCCTTCCTTTTGTTTTGTTATAGTACTGGATCACTTCTGGCTTCTCCTTCACACTGTTGTCATCCAATGCTTTGTCATCATGCATGGTGCTCAGGAGGACAACAGCATTTCCTGTCTTCGGCACACAGCTCGCCATGGTCATGTTGCCATTGAATCCAATTCTGAATTCTGAGCTGTGCATCTCCCCGGCTTGTTCTGGTGAAGAGTCCCCACAATGGTCAGGTTCTTCTCAAGGAGCTTCTCAGCCAGAGGGTCACTGATGAGGAAGTTGTCCATTGTGATGTTGAGGCCTGTAAAATACAAAAAACTATGTTCATAAAGTAAGAAAGGCAAAGTAAAAATTATGATTTGTGGTCATCAGAAACAAGATATTTTATGAACAACTGGAATATTAAATTATAGAATACATTTATTTCAAAGATATAGCAAAGAAACACTCAGCCATACATCAGATAATATAGGGAATGAATATGGGTCATTTTTAACCCGTGTTGTGCATTAGAAGGGTAGTGATACAAAAATTATTTTATTCAAAAAGTAAGACAGGAAAAATGAAAATGAGGATTTGAGATGATCAAAACCAAGTTAATTTGAGGGTACCTGGAATACTGAATGATGAAATTAATTTATTGCAAAGATATAGAAAATAAATGGGTCACTTTTGACCCATGTTGTGCATCAAAAGGTTAAGAATATTCCTTTCAGATACTCGTTTGTCATTATTGCAGCCTCTTGCATTTTTAATGATTCTTAGTGGACTTTTCTGGAATTAAGTAGGTTTAGCTTGTTTACTCTGGTGTCAACTGTTATTTAATCATTGTTGATTAAATAATATCAAGATATTGAGACACAGATAGAAAAACATAATCTAAACTATAACTATACTACCACAATGCATCAATATACATGGTTCACTTTAAAGTAGGGATTCTTCTGGCTATTTTTATATTGCCGCCCAGGAATAATTCCCTGTGAGAAACTGTAATATGTCCATCTGTGACTTTATGTACAGTGGCAGCAAATTGATGGCATATTGGAATTTTGTTAGTCAGATCTTCAGTATTTGAAATTGTATTCATCAACCATACCAACCAGTGAAAAATAACCAAATCAGAACAATTATAAAAATCCCATTGAAAATCATTCAAATATACAAGAGGCTGCTGTAATAAATTAAGGCTACCTGAAAGGAAAACACCACAAGTCTTATGATCTTGATGGGTCATATTTGAAGCAGATATATTAAATGTAATTGAAAGTTTACCAAGTAACAAACTTAGGAGGACTTAATGAGCTTTACAGCAAAGATTGCCAATCATTTTGGCCACCATCTTTTGTAGACTAAAGGTTGTCACTAAATTGTTATAAATTATTTTTCTACACAAATGCATGCAAATTATATACAGTGCCTATCATAAGTATTCACCTCCTTGGATGTTTTACCTTTTTATTGCTTTCATAAATCAATCATGGTGAATAAAATTTGGCTTTTTTCACACAAGAATTTATTGGAAAAAAACTCTTTCATGTCAAAGTGAAAACAGATTTCTACAAAGTAATGTTAATGAGACAAAATTATATAAAGAAAAATAATTGTTTGCATAATTATTCACCCCCTTCAAGTCAGTATTTAGTAGATGCACCTTTGGCTGCAATCACAGCACTGAGTCTGTGTGGATAAGTCTCAATCAGTCTTATACATCTGCACACTGCAATTTTGCTCCATTCTTCTTTGAAAAACTGCTCAAGCTCTGTCAGGTTGCACAGATACCGGGCATGAACAGCCCTTTCCAAGTCCAGCCACAAATTCTCTATAGGATTGAGGTCTGGGCTTTGACTCGGCCACTCCAGAACATTTACATGGTTCCAGCTCCTTGCAGTTCCAGCTCACGTCCAGGGAGGACTTGATGACATCGCTCTTTCCCCAGATGACCTGCGCTGGTCCCTTAGGCAGTCCTTAGCATTGCCTTTTGCTAATACCTGCTCCATACTAACACTCCCTCTCCCCTTCCTCCCCCTCTGTCCACTGCCAGCATACAAGCAGGATGGCTCCGACCGATGCCCTTGGCATAGGTCGACCCTGTCCTGTATGCTTCCAACGACCCGGTGTCACCATCCCCTCCAGAATCAGTGAGCTCCAGCTGGTGCTCGACACACTGGCTGTCTCGCTACTGCATGCTCCTACGGACCCAGCACCACATGCCTCTCTCCCCGCTGCCAATGTTCCTTTGGGAGTCGGCGGACTTCACCTGGCACCCGTGTCATCAGCTGTCATTCTGCCATTGCATGCTCCTGGGGCTTCAGTCCAGCCCCACCCCCCAGCAGCTGCTGTCCAAGCTGGAGCCGGTGGGCTCCATCTGGCTTCCGTACACCCGGATGTCCTACCCCGGCATGCTCCCACGGACCAGCACCGCGGATGTCTGCCTAGCTTCTCTCCACCTACACCTTCCGAGTATTGGAATGTAACGGTTTCACTGTATCCCTTAAGACTGCTAGTTCCTCCACCTTAAAGATCCTCACATCTCTCAAATTTTGTTTGACCTTTTGCCTCTTCATGGATGTAATTTGTTTGGTTTTCCCCAACCACCACTGAGAATGAAATGATTATCTGGCTATTGCTGCAGATTTAGCCATCCCCAGTGATCTCTACTGTAGAGTTTTCCTCGGTTTAAGGGCAGCAGCGTGCCATGTGTGCAACTCTACCGAACATTCAACCCGTCTGTGTTGTATGGTTTCCCCTTCCATGCCCACTTCCACAACTACGTTTCCCAACAAGCACCTCACCTCTACAATGCCTGCACCGGACGTATTTCTTGTACCTGGGAAGTCCAATGTGCAGGGGGCTCTACATGATTGTGCTATCCCAAGCATCAACAGCCTTATCCCTTCCGGAGAATTTTCGTTGTCCTACTCCACGATTGATGATGCGATTAAACTTATTAAACATGCTGTCAGGGGTTCATAGCTAGCTAAAGCAGACCTCACATCAGCTTTCAAAATTATGTCTCTAGACCCTGGTTACTGGCACCTGTTCGGTGTTTGGTGGCGTGACAAGTTTTATTTTTCCATTTGCCTCGCATTCAGGTGTAAGAGTAGCCTCAAAATTTTTGACACCCTGTCTGAAGACTTGAATCGCAGCAAAATCCCCTTCATCCCCCATTTGCTGGACGATTTTCTGACCGTTACGCCCCCTTCGTTCCCCCCGGCATCCGGCCTCGCCTCGCTAAGACAGGTCTTTCATGACCTTGGTATGCCACTGACTCTCGGCCTCTCCTCCTTGGTGGAGTTCCTGGGCATTTTTTTGGCCACTGCAGGGTTCCAGGCCTCCCTTCCTAGAGATAAACTGGACCGCATTTCCGCTCTGTTAAGCAGCTAAATAGCTAAACTGCGCTGCTCAAAACAAGATCTACTGTCTCTGCTGGGTCATTTCAACTTCACTGTGCACATACTCCCCCACAGCAGGTCGTTCATGTCCTATTTACTATTCCTCGCTTCGTCCATTCCGTCCTTGCTCAACCGTGATGAGCTGGACTCCTATTGCCTGGAAGAACTGAGGTTATGGCACCTCCTCCTGCAACCCTGGAATGGGGTCTCTTTTGTTTATGACGATGAGATATCATCCCCAACTGACCTGCAACTGTACACTGATGGGCTCCCTTTTGGTGGGCTTTGGCGCCTACTACCAGGGCCACTGGTTTGCAGCGTCTTGGCTGGTAGAGTTGTTCTCCCTGCCTCCACGCATCCTCCGCCCTGTTTGAACTATACCCGGTGGTCGCAGCCACAGTCATATGGGGGGCAGAATGGAAGCAAAACACCGTTGTGGCGGGGCAAGAGGGGTTGTCCCCGCCCAGCGCCGCTCCACCCATAACAGCTGTCCCAAACCGCCACTGTGGAAGCGCGGTCAGCACTGGGCATGCAGCCAGAGCATCAGCACCCTGGAGAGCAGCACTGGGCTGTAGGCAACCACCAACAAGGCGCACCTGCAGCACATCCCCAATCAGCCCAGCTGCCGCTACTCCAGGGTGATTGAAGACCTATAAGTCGCTGCAGACCCAGGCTCGAGGAGATTTGCTGTCTCCGCTCTCGGGGTGTACTAACGTGCTGTGTTGTGTTTCTCAGACTCCAGCTAGCGAAAACAAGGATGAGCCAAGCAGCCTTGTCGCTCCTGAGTTTAATTGAACTGCCATTTTTGTTTGTACCAGTCGAGTGTGTTCGTAGCGGCTGTGTTTCGTTGCTGGCTGTACTGCAGCTTGGTTATTATGAAAGCAGGCTTTGTGTGTGGTGAACTAAACACTCTGCTGCTTTTTGCCTCATTGTGCCGCCCCACCTTGCTGACCTGCCCCGTTCAGCGTCACAATGGTGGAGAATGCGGGCATCACAGTGAGCGAGATTAAAAGCAACGACCCCGCTGAACTTGGATCAGTGCCAGTGTTCATTGCGGAGGAGAGAGCGGTTTTTTGTTTTGTATCCTGGTCCCTACATGGAATAATAAGAGAAGCCCCGAGAGCACCCTACCGTTTGAGTTATTTTTTTTGTTATATTCCCCAACGCTTTTTCTGGTTGTAGTTCAAAGTTGCTGTGACATGGAGGAGATGATGAGGGCTCTGGTAGAGGCCAATGTGGCCCAACAGCAAACCGCCCAGGTCATGGCAGAGCATATGGCCTGGCTAACGGAGGCGGTGCACTCCCGTGGGGCGGGAGCCATGCCATTGCCCACCTCCACTCACAAAGCCCGGGAGGTCCTTATGAAGATGACCGACTCTGATGATGTCGAGGCCTACCTCCAGACCTTCAAGCGGGTGGCCCAGTGTGAGATGTGGGACCCACAGGAGTGGGCAGACCTGCTCGCCCCATTTCTGACTGGCCAAGCCCAGCAGGCCTGCCATGACCTGGGACCCCTCAAGGCCCGGGACTATGGGCGCCTCAAGCGGGAGATTCTGGCCAGGGCAGGGGTTACCACCTCCTCCGCCGCACAACAGGTCGCCTCCTGGGGGTATCAGTGGGGAAGACCGGCCTGAGCGCAGATCGCTGCCCTCATCCGTGAGGTCCCGCAGGCTTCCACAGGTTCCTCCTCTTTCGAGCTGCTGTATGGGAAAAGCCCCCGAGGCCTGCTTGACATCGCTCGAGAGACCTGGGAAAGAGCAGCCCTCCCCTCACTGCAGCCTGGTGGAGCACGTGGAAGCCATGTGGAACGCATTGCCCACATCATGCCCCTGGTACGAGAGCACATGGCGGAGGCCCAGCGCACCCAGCAGCGAGCCTACAACTGGCCCGCACAGCCCCGAGAGTTCCAGCCAGGTGAGCGGGTCCTAGCCCACTCTCGAGAACAGGTTCCTGGCCACCTGGCAGGGGCCCTAAACCATACCGGAGCGCGTAGGGCGTCGACCAGCCTGGCCGAAGAAAACGGCAGCAGGTGTACCACATCAACTTGCTAAAGAGGTGGGTGGCTGGTCCCATGGAAGCAGGGGCCACCCTGTTCACCACGGAAGAAGTCAGCCCTACCCCGAGGGATCTTGTGTGCATCAGTGCCGACCTGAGCCCCCACCAAACGGCAGGAGGTAAGAGAGCTCATTGACCAGTATTGCCAGTGTTCTCTGCCTCCCCAGGTCACACCAACATGATCGAACACCACATATGGCCCCCAGGGAACACTGTGGTGAACGTGCAGCCTTACCAGGCTTTGCGCCTGGTGAACTAAACACTCTGGTGCCTTTTGCCTCATTGTGCCACCCCACCTTGCTGATCCGCCACGTTCAGCGTCACACCATTCTAATCCATTCTGAGAATCTGGCTACAGTCCACGCTATTAACAAAGGGCATTCCCATTCCAACACGATCATGCCACTCCTCCGCCATCTCACCTGAGTTTCTGTTTGTAATCAGTTCATTGTCTGTGCTGCTCACGTTCCTGGTTACAACAAATTTACTGACAGTCTCTCTCGTTTCCAATTACAGAAATTCTTCAGATTGGCTCCAGGCGCAGTCAAGATCCTGGTTCCAGTTCGTCCTTATTCTCAGTTAACGTTCCCATGACTCATCCCCTCCATCACCTGCACTCCCTCTATCCCCCGAACCCTCCAGTCTTAACACACGGCTTGGAAATCAGTCATTCCACGCCCACCACAACCTCCCATTTCCGTCTTTCAACCTACTCACACACTCCTCGTTCATTACCTACACACATTCACGGCTTCACATCAAACCATCAACCATTAAAGTATACCTCCTCGGCATTCAATTTTTCCATAAACTCATATTTGGTTCCAAATGCCCACTCATTCACAACCCCCAGATCCAACTCCTTCTGAAGAGCCTCCAGAAGCTAGACCCAGGTGTTCAAACACTCAGACATCCCATAACGCTGCTCATTCTCACTTGCTGTATTCACCCCCTCTGTTCTGGCTGTTTAAACCCCCATGTAGACACTACCTTGACAGCTGTTTTTCCCTCGCTTTTTTTGGCTTCCTCTGCTGCTCCGAATATACTGCTCCATCATCCCTTTTTGATCCTCGCGTTCACCCTTGCCTATCAGATTTAACCATAGTCAACCACGAAATCATTCATTTTTTTCTCAAACAGAGTAAGACAGACCAAGCCAATAAAGGATGTCTCATTCATTACTTCAAGTTAGTGTCTCCAGTCAGCCCGTACAAATTCCTCTCACCTTACCTACAATACCGTTTGAGTCTCTCACATTTCCCTAATTCACCGCTATTTATAGATGAATCTGGCAGAATCATCACACATCACTGGTTTCAGAAACATCTGAAAAACATTTTGTCTATCTGTGGTTTTCCCCCTAACAGTTTTTCTTCCAATTCTTTTAGAATCGGAGCAGCCACCACTGCAGCACAAAACTGACTTTCAGACCACTTAATTAAACGCCTGGGCCGCTGGTCCTCTGATGCCTTCCAGTTATACATTAGGTTGCACACATCAGACACCTGCACCACCCACCTTGCACTGGTTCGTTTAGCTCTTATTTCGTAGTCCTGGGCTGGAAGTCTTTTGGGGGGTGCTCTTCTTCTCGAGAACAGCTCACACCGCCCCCCCTTAGGACTCCAAGACCAAACCAGTTCATAACCCCCCTCAATAAATCTTTCCAAACCATTCTACTGTCTGAAAATGTTTCTACTGAAATGAGGAAAAATGGTGATGTGCAATAACGTTGTTCAGTATTGTGATGACGATATGACTTGCGATCATAAACAAATATTGAAGTGTTATATTAGCTATACAGTTCCTTTTTCTTTCTGCTTTAATTGGTACACTGCTAACATAGACCCCAAACATTGAATAGCTTATGCCCACTGAATAAAGAAATTAAATAAATTATTTCAAACATGCTTTTATTGAACTAATTGCACATTAATACCCAAACAATTAAACAGAACATAAATAAGTTAAATAAGACATAACTATAAGAAATTAAAGTTTAATTTCCCCTGCTTTCTTTCAGCTATTTTCTTTGAAACTCAGCAAAAACATCTCTTGAAATAAAAATATCTGGGGGAAAAAACTGAGATATAGTGTTCCAGAAGAAACTTTGTTTGCTTGCTGAAGGCTTGAAGACCATATTTAAAACTGTACCTACTATAAGTTTTAACATGCTAATAATATACTTATTTGTATATTAAAACTCCTAGTAGGTGCAGTAAGCACTGAAGTAGTAGCAGCAGGAGAACTAGAAGCAGTCAAAGAACAGCAGAAATTGCTATTCAAAACATGAATTAGTCATTTAGGATCAATATACTTGAACAGCATTACAGTGTCATTTTATCTGCAATATCTGCATCATTTGGACCTCATCACTGGCCATGCCATCACTTGGCACTTGGACTTCAGTGATGGTTTCCAATTACATAAGTGAGCCTGCTGTTTCTATGCTGTGCTCACTTAAGTTATTGGAAACCATCACTGAAGTCCAAGACAAGATACAGCAACATCCTTGTCAGTCAACTGCCAGCCAAACGCCAAATCTTCCAAACAAACGTAATAACAGAGTGGTACTTGTAGCGAGGGATAACATTATCCTAGTATCACTATGTCAAAAGGAGTTATTTCAAAATGTCAAGTCTGGTGAGGAAGCTAACCGGAAAGGACACTATATTCTTTGGATAATGTTATTTTGTCAACTACCTTAAAATTATCGGAAAGAAGGAAATACTTATGACTTCTAGTAGTAAAGTGGTATTAGTTAAATTAAAAGTATTTTTAATTTGTGGTAATTGTTGCTTAGTATCACTAACATTAGCTTGTTAGCATTCTCAGTATTACACCAATACTAAGTCAACGGACACCGTTTTTTCAAGATTAGAAATTAATCATCTGATTGGCCAAATGGTGTGAATGCATGACCCATGTATTCAGGGCTCCATCTGATTGGTCAAATATTCAAATGCTGAGTGTGAATGCATGTCGTGTGTAAATAAAATTATTTTTCTTCTCTCATTGCATTTCAGGCAGTCTTTTGCAATGTGTTTATCACACATGTTCATATTGCAACGATGATGAAAATACAATTTATTGGTCAGCACTATTTAAATTGTTAAATCAAGTAAAATGTTAAATCAATTCACAATGAAAGAAACAATTACTTTTTGTGATTTGATGGCATATTCATGACCGCATTAATGAATGGACAAAAATATTAAATAACAAGGAACAGATTCCTCTACCCGAGGACGGAAAAGAAGAGTCTGCGGCCGTTCTGAAGGGGGATGAAGCCCCTGACACTGATGTAAGTCCATGCAGCTAGATTCAATATCAAGAGTTGTGAATCTGAGCAATGTGGTCTCTCAGGAACAGATTCCTGTACCCGAGGAGGAAAAAGAAGTGGCTGCAACCATTCTGAAGGGGGATGAAGCCCCTGACAATGACATAAGTCCATGTAGCTAACAATCTACACAGAAAT
This sequence comes from Albula glossodonta, assembly GCA_019788955.1. Lineage (NCBI taxonomy): Eukaryota > Metazoa > Chordata > Actinopteri > Albuliformes > Albulidae > Albula > Albula glossodonta. Next base: position 38,374 of record JAFBMS010001466.1, read on the forward strand.
GGTCATGTCTCAAAGTCAGGGCTGTGTTGCCGGGAGTGGTGGAGGGAGGAGCAAGTTCCTCACATCAATGCCATCTCCAAATTTGATTCGCACCCAATGCCATGCATCAATGAGCTCATCGAAAGTCTTGGGAAGGCCAGGTACATCAGCACCCTTGACCTGAGCAAAGGGCACTGGCAGGTTCCCCTCACCCCAGAGTCTAAGGAGTAAACAGCTTTACGCGCTTGTGGCCTATTCCACTTTAAGGTGATGCCTTTTGGTCTACATGAAGCTCCAGCGACATTCCAAAGGCTCATGGACCAAGTGTTGCGGGGGATGGAGTCATTCACTGTGACATACCTCAATGACATCGTTATCTTCAGCAGGTCATGGGGAGAGCATCTTTCTCATGTGCAGCAGGTGGGAGCCCGGCTCAAGGAGGCTGGCCTGACAGTAAACCCACAGAAGTGCAACTTAGCCCACCAGGAACTTGAATACCTGGGGTATGTTCTTGGTAATGGACAGATCTGGCCAAAAGAAGTAATGCACTGGCACTTTGGAAAGAGAAATGTGATTCCAAAAATTACTGTATGTGATGTCAGTTGTCCTTCAAAAAGAGAATTGCCCATTCATTCTGTGACAACAGTCTAAACAATGTGCTTAGTAACTGCTACAAAGTAGTTACAGAAAAAGCAAGCACAAATGACTTTGAAGTACCAATCAATAATCGCTGCCTAAGCCATGTAATGAAGAACACAAAAACACTGTGCAAAAAGCAGTAAGTATTTTACCAGTATTTCATTTGTGACCCTGGCTGTTACATACTCTTCATTTAATTAAAATGGTGAATTGCTCTTGCTTAAGGAATCCAATGAATTTTATTTCAGTAACTCCAAGGCACTACCAGTTGGGCATACATGTCTTTGGCCTGTTAACAAGCGCAACCACACTGACACAACTGGACAAGATGATTGGGAGTGCCACTGCTGTCTTCTGGAGCCCATGCAGCGGACCTGAACTCAAAAAACACTTCAAAAATCTTCAGAACAAATTGACACTTATAGGAAGCACTCTATCAGAATCCTACCACATTGAGGCTGCAGACCTGGAAGTATTCGTTTCTCTCAGATAAATTGTATGTGAGACAGAGGGAAAAATCATTTGTTGTGACTGGAATACATAGTTTACATTGTGTTTACATTTCTAAATTTATTTAAAATATCATTAAGCCTGATTATCAATTAATGTTCAATTTCAGGATGTCATTGGGCCAACCCCTTTGATGGCCACTTTAAGGAGCTGGTTGCCAATGTCAGACTTGACATGACGGGATGATAATCGTTTCGTCCCTGCCCTGGGTAAATATTTCGTATGTCAGGCGGCACTTTGGACAACCCTCATGTTGGGTAGGTTGTGATTGTATTTTGGTGATGCTTAACACTTCAACTAACACATTGTAAGAAGACTGGATGACTTCATACTGTCGTATGAGAAGAGCCACATAGCGCTCCTTCGAGAGTATGAGGATTCGGAAAGTTCAGTGAAAGCAAAGGTGACCAGGATAATATTTGTACTTAATTACACACATTAGAAATATGTTTATTTGTATAATATGAATTATTATGAATATAATTTACATTTCATATTTAATACAAAAATAAGTCAAGCACAATTATTTTAATTACATCCCCATCACTCATCTGTAAAAAGTCTTAAAGTTATAGCTAAAAAGAGTATATATGAGGAAACACAGGCCATTATTTATGAGTTGTCCTTTTTTAGTTGTGTATTATGTGATATTGTAGTACTGTTTCATTTCTAATTACTGACTGCCATGAAGCCTATTGTATTTAAAATTCAAGTTAAATACAATGGTTCATAAAAAGGAAGACATGCACTACTTTGTGAGGGTCATGAAAACATTCCGCCTCCATTCATTGAGAAAATTGCTCAGGCAACTCAACACTTCTGGAAGCAAGTCACCGACAGAATATCACTTATAATGAGCTGTAGTGTCCCACTCTCTCCATCCCTTGTCTGCTCGGGAGACCTCTCAGTAATCACACCACCAACGCTAACCACCAACCCATTTTTATCACCTTCTATCGCCAAGAAAACTATCCTCTTAAACTGGAAAACAAGGAACACAATAACCATCACACAATAGTTAAATCTTCTCAAAGAATATATTTCCATGGAAATACACTCTAAACCACAGCAAACCTCACACTCTGTTAAAATATTGTCCCGCTTCATATATTAACAAAATTTGCCTGTTAACTACACCACCATCTCTCACCACACACATACACACACTAAACATAAGAACTAACCATAGAATACCCTATGCCATAACCTGCAGTCACTTACACTCGTGACACATATCAGTTTATCTTTTTTCTTCTCTCTCATCACAATTAAATGTGTTTTATTAGTATTATTATTATTGTGATTGTTATCTATATTGTTATTACTGTTGATATTAAGATCAACATTTCAGCTGTTATTATTCTTATTAATGACTGTTACCTTTTATCACAAAATGTTT
>JAFBMS010001467.1:0-40865 GCA_019788955.1 Albula glossodonta
ATAACTATTTGTGGATTTGACCTCAGTTCGGTTACCAGTTTTATACACTGCCCTTTTTTGACATGTCTTGATGACGTCAGGGTCAGAGTTATTTGAACTAGTTCTAATTCGATTTTCTGGAACAGAAAACTCAGAGTATGTTACTTCAAGTTTCAACCCAGAGTTCAGGTTTAAGTTCAGGGTTTAAACCACCTTTCTGAAATACCCCCAGGTCTGTAGTGTAGACTCTGTTGTTTTTGTCTTTGTCCAATGAAAAGAATGGGACTCAGCATGAACACAGTGACTTTGACATGGAAATGGTGACACGAAAACATTAACTGTTTTCATGATGGCTGCTTCCCTGTTTTATTAAATTAAGCCACACAGGACGGAGATGCACAGAACAGAGGTTGTAAAAGATGGATTTGTAACATTTGTTTATCAGAACATAAGGAAAAACCCCACATTTCTCACTTTTTAATAGTTGTCTTTAGGAGATAACGTTTTTTTTAAAATGACATTTAAAGTATAGTTAGCAGTTTTGCGCAGAATGCAATGTTTGCCTATGAGGGATAGGATTGAAAGAAATTCATTAACATCATCCAGTTTCATTAATTTGGAATTCTTTTTAAAGTTCATCAATGAAAGACATTATTTATAACACTATTTCAGTCTCACTGGAATGTTGAAAGAGTGTCTGAATTATCTGGACAGTTGCAAAAAGAAAGTGCTACAGTATAGCAGCAAAGCTCTCACACAGCAGATCACCAAGTTCTTTGGATGGCTGTCCTTGTCTTTGTTCAACCAGTGTGAGACACAAAGCCTTGTCCATGCACAGGTAAAAGCTACTTTGCTGCTTGGATTTGCATGGGTTATGTAAAATTTTCACTTAAAATGTAGTTTTTTCGACTATTTTCCAGACTTGTCATTTAACTTCAACATATGTATTGTTATAAACATGACATCACAAGGTTGACATACATAATCAATAAATGCAATGTTCCATCCACACATCAAGTCATGAAGCTTACTGTGCCTCAGTACACACATACATTGGTTATATGGTATGACAATGGGTCTGTAACAGAGGGATATGGACTGACCTGGAAGCCTTATGCATATATTTGTGCCACTTTGGGATAGGTGACATACAGCACTCCTTTGGCACCAGTCACGTGGCAGTGTGGTTTCAATACTGGTATTATATATATCAAAAAGATAAAGGTAGAATAAAGATAAAGAGGAAGTGAACATAGTGTGACGCACAAGGATTAGATACAGACATAAACAATGTAAAGGTGCATCTATCAATAATGCAGTAAATCTAATAATAAAATAAGTCATAATAACATAGCCAAGAAGAATGTACATAGCCATGTAAAATACATACAAATATAAAATTATTATATTAGTATTATACAATTAACAATATAGTACATGAATATAAATCAAAATACTAATACATTTACATTATAATGCATAATTATATACAATAGTTAAATAATACAAACACATAATTATACATAACACAAAGTAGATGAACAACAAGTTCAGATTGAGGGTAGGTTGTTTAGGCCAGATATTGTCTAAAAAGGGGTTTTCAGACCACCTCGGAAGGATTGTATTGTCGGTTGCAAAGATATGACAATTTTGGTGAAATAAACACATTAATGTATTTACCCGTGCGTTATGAAAAATAACGTTTTAAAAATAATTTGGGGAATTATTAAATATTAAAGTCAAGGACCATCGGCACATGAGGAGATTTGTTATTAAAAGTGAGTACACTATGACAAAAGGAAAATTTCGTACACCAACTATAGGTAGCGCTAATATCCGGTTTTGTGGCTGAGAGCTGGTTTGGCACCGTGGATGTAGTCCTATGATTGGACAGCAGTCAAAGCCTGGAGGAAAGTCCCGCCTTCCGAGTTTTGTAATTCGTTACTTTCCCCGCGTTGATCAAGAGTCAAAGGAGCTCCAACAAGCGCGAAATTTTATTGAATGAACCTTGAATTCGTAGCGGTACCTGAATAACAAAGTCACTGTAAACGTAGTATTTCAGTCTTTGTGATCCTGCAGTTGTCTAACTTGCGTCAGATTTGTCGTTTCACCTTAACTATGTAGAAAGTTATGTAGAACATGGCAAAATATGTATCAGGATTAGAAAATATGCTTGTTTACTTTGCTATAACGTTAGTCGGTTATGCAGTTAATTCTCACATTTGTCTTTAGCTGGGTTAGCATAGTAGTTAACTTCCAGTCATTGTAATAAACAAGCCATCTAGCGATATTCACACTTCTGTCCTGACCAGGTTAAGTCAGGTCAGACGGAAAACGAAAATGAATAAGAACAAATTGAAGAAAAGCAGGGTAAGTATATCTATGTTTTTTTGTACAACACCTATACGATATCGAAGTACTCACTGAAAGTTTTGGTAGTTGTCAATTTGTCTTAGCTAACCGAGTTTATCTCGCTGATTTAAGGTGGGAAATGGAGGTCAGAAGAATATCGAGTCTTTTTTCTCCACCAGAGAGGTAACATCGTGCTTAAGTGCTTCTTAGGTCTATCGTAGATTTGTTTTGCCAGCCCCACTAGCTAAGTAGTACAGTTAGCAGCTGCAAACTATAAGTGTTGATATGGATCAACTCAATTGCATGAAATGTTGATGCATTTTTGGCAAGTAACCTGCACCTAGGTTGGTAATGAGTATACTCTTTCCTGGAAAACTGTAAATGTCTCTGGAAATAGATCTATCTGGCAATGTGTTACACGATTTAAAATAACACCAAGGAGCCTTTGCTCATGACTATCTTAAATCAGAGGCATTCTGTGTAGTTAAACAGATTAATTTAAAAGTTGATGTATATTCTGTATGCTGGGTACAGAGGTCAGGGCTAGTACAAAGGGCTAGCATATCACTAATAGTTGCACCTGAATCCACTTAAAATGTTATTAATGCACTTGAAATCTAAGACAAATTTGATTGCAAAAATGAGGGGCTGTGCTTTCAACCTCTCTCTCTGTTGCAGAAGTATTTAAATATATTTTGCTCTGGTACAGCAGTAACTTAAGTTTTATTTTGAATTCAGACTCCGCTGCCGATCCCAAAGGAGACAGGATTTCTCAGAGACTCTGTAAATGTGAAGTCCATGGTCCTCAGTCTTCTGGGGGGTAGTGATGAAGAGACTGAAAATCTCCCACCTTCCCTCGAGCCTCTATATGTCCCAGAAACTCCTGACAGTCCTGTAAGGCCCTCACGTTTACTGCGACAGCCTTTGCAGGAAGCATCCTCGCCTGTCTCCCGCTTCTCCTGTTCGAGCAGGCTCCAGAGCAGCAGCCTGACCTGTAAGAGGCCTGTACTTTCATCAGGGGGAAGGGGGGAGATCTCCCGGGCTCCATGCTCGCCAGTGTTGCAGAACAGGGCATCAGAGAGCGGCTCTGTGAAACGACTGCTGTGCAGCCCTGAAGGACCACAGCAGCAGAAAGCCAAACGCCTGAAAGCCAAAGTGAAGAGGGCCATCGCCGGGCCCACCCCTCCAACAGCTCGGCAGAAACCCACCTCGCCAGCACCCCAGCAGAACCGCGCCCTGCCAACACCTCAGCAGAACCCCAGCCCACCAGCACGTCAGCCGGACCCTGCCCTGGACGAGTGCCTAAGCGCTATCGGAGCTTCAGTTGGGCGAGCCATGCAGGGATCAGCCCGCAAAGCTTGGCAGACCCAGGAGATTGGGATGAAACCTGTCCTGGTCAACGGGTTATCCTCAAAACCCACAGCAAGGATTAAGGCCTCCAGTCTTGCAGAATATGAATCTTTTCCCACAATTTGTGAACACAGGAAGGATTCTGAACTTGAGCTGAACTCCAGTTCTGAGCAAGCTCATTTGAGTCTGCAGGTTACCTGCCATAGTATGGTAGAACCCAGAGACTTTGAAGAAGTGGCCTGTCCCCAAAGCAGGGGGGGCAGAGACACTCAGCCAGGCTCTCTCATTAACATGGGGGGTGCTGGCCAAACTGGCATCATGCCCCAGGATGACTCTGCAGCAGTGGAAGACTTCTGGTTTGCCGACAACATGGAGTTGAGCCTCAATGAACAAGAGAAAAAATTTAAGTAAGCTATGAGATATTCTTTACACTATGATGCTTTTATATATATATATATATACAGTGTATATAAGTAAGGTATAAATCAAAGAAGCAAGCAGGTGGTAATGCAATGGCGTTAGTTTTTACGAATTAGGCCACATTTGGAAACAGTAGGCAGGCTCACTGTTGCGGTACAGCAATTTGAGGTATATCTGACATACAGCATCTATGTGCCTAGCTAACATGGGTTTTTATGACTGCTAGTGTTATTGGGGGACCTCTGGCAAAGCTGAAACTTGAATCACTACAGTATGTATTATTTCACTTGGATCATACATGTATCTGAACAAGTTGAGTTAGAAAAGGTTGTTTTAGAAAATGGATCAAAAAGTGAGACTCAAAGCTGCATGATCTGCCTGGTGCTCTAAGGATCAGGATGAGCAGTGTCTCCGTTAGATTTAAGTTTAAGTTTCACATTGTGCTTTTAGTATACTTTGGTAGACATTCATCAATGAAATATTGTCAGTACGAAGATTATGCAAGGTATCCATTCAGGTATGGAACTATAAAATGAGGATGGATTTTTGTCACTCACATTTAAAGCTTTCTCATCATGGTGTACACTAGTATCACAATACCATTTTGACTTTTTCATTTTGATACTGATGCCAAGTCATGAATTTTGATACTCAGTAAGTTCAATTTTCCTTACAAAAAAAAAAAAAAGGGAAACCCTCTCAAATTCGAAATTTGTCATAGCAGAAGGCCTGATTAATTTGTGAGATGCAACATTAGACCAAATTTTAATGAGAGGATTACATATCTCATAATCCTTGACTAGGTTACAGCATATTAGAGGTTAATGTTTTACAAAAAAAGTTCCAATGCTGTCTTAATACATTATGTATGGAACAGTAAATGTCATGAAATTGTCATATTTCCCATAAATCCACATTTGTGCCTTAGCTGTACAGTGATGTACACGTGCATTAATTCATTTCTTTTGTGGGCACTGGCGTAGGTTTTGGTAGGTACATGAAGAAGACAGAGGAACGAACATTACCTTTTACGTCTAACATGTTTCTAATTGTCCTCCTTGATTAACAATAAAATAATTCACAATAATTTGTATATTAAAATTTGTTTGTGTGCATTTAAATGGACGAAATTTGCAGATCAGACTAACGCATTATACATCAATATTCCCTGATTTGGGACAGAGAACAAAAAGTACAGTTATTGACATTAAATCATTATTTGGTCCTCCTGTTTCCAGACCACCAAGTGATGTGTTCCTACACCTTTGGAGGATGTGGTATATGACTTTTTTGCTGGCTTGGGGCATATGCAAGATTGAAAATTCCGCAGTTAGCTAACAATCTCTCCTACACCTTTATTTTACTACAACTTAGTGGACAACACTTTCAGCACTATGCAAATATATGTGAATATATATCTACTGCAGAAAGACTTTTCGAACAGTTAAGTTAACTCCCCTGTTATATCCATGAAATCAACTATCAACTTTTTTGAATATCTTGAAAAGTTTGGCATTTTTTTCCAACAGTTGCTTAGCCAGATTTGAGTTGTTGCCTCCCTTTGCGAGACACACTTTGAAACAGCGCTTAATAGGCATCGGTCTCTTTGAGCACACGGCTGAGCCCCTACACAAAACAGCATCGCTGTGCCAGCACTGTTTCAAAGTGTTTCTCGCAAAGGTCAACGCAAAATAAAATACCACATTTTTCAAAATGCCGTTGTAGTACCAGCATTTCACAGTTACCAGTATACTGTGCAACACTAATGTACACAAATTTCCTCAAGTTAACACCACTGTTTTTTTAAATCAATTCCATTTCTTTTTTTGCCCCCTCCAGAAAACAAAGAAACATTCCGGACCATGTTATACTATCTACTGGGCTACACAACAGATACTGGGTTCTAGAGGTGCAGCAGTTGGTTGGTCCTCAAGGTTTTCCAGAGAAGCGTTTGGTCATCACAGCCTCCAAGACTGCTGAGCCCACTGAGGAGGTCATTCTAAAAGATGGCTGGTAATGTTTTTCTAAGCAGTTTTATTAAAAATGATTTCTTCGAAAAGACTTGGCAAGCTGACAGGAGCGAAAATATGTGTTTCCATGAGGGATATTGAGGACAAATACTTCATCTGTAATTTAGTTTATTAATTAATAGTTCATTCATTGGATAAATGTGGTATGTACATAATCACATTTAAAATATAACCACAATGGGCCACCAGGTGGATCATGCAGTAAGATGTTTGTTTGGGAAGCAGGCGTGAGCACTGCCAATGGGGTCTGGAGTCCCGGCCACACTATTGGTGGCTGTGGCAAGAGGTCTGCATTGGCCAGACTACACTCAGTCTACCCTTGATGGGGAATGGTGGCGGTTAAACTGGTTGTTTAGTTAGTTTGTTAGTCTAGTTGTTTGGGATAACTGTAACAAAGTGATTTTTAGTGAAGAATTCATTATTCTTTTCATGGGGAGCTGTAATCCTGTAGTGCTGTACAAACATTCCAAAACAAACATTTTTTCATAACAAAAGGCAGGTTTCAAATGTTCTCACTGGTAGTTCTGGGGACAGCTCATGGAGAATAATTTGAAACAGCAGTGTACAACAGTTATGGGTTATAGTGCTTCTGTGATAACTGGGTATAGATGCAATCATTGAAGGTAAGGTTGAAGTCGGTCATTTATGATTTGTACAGAGGAGTTTAAGATTGTGCACAGCACGGTATTATGAATGTTGTTAAAGTAAGGTATTACTTTGATAATTTACGTTTTTAAAGTTAGGCTGTACTCAATACTGTACCAAATCCTGTGCATTTCATGTGTCTGTCTTGCACACTGGAATAATGGGACCACCAGGGAAGGGTTTGAATTGTGTTCTCTTCAGTGGCTGTAAATACAAAATATATCTGGGTCAGCCAGGATGTAAGTCTGATCACTGTCTGTCCATATTGCTATTCCAACTCATGCTTTTATTGGTACTCTGTGAGGTGCACCTTGCTAATACCGGGTTGGACCCCCTTTTGCCTTCAGAACTGCCTTAATTCTTTGTGGCATAGATTCAACAAGGTGCTGGAAACATTCCTCAGAGATTATGGTCCCTATTGACATGATAGCATCACGCAGTTGCTGCAGATTTGTTGGCTGCACATCCATAATACAAATCTCCCGTTTCATCCCAGAGGTGCTCTATGGATTGAGATCTGGCGACTATGGAGGCCATTTGAGTACAGTGAACTCATTGTCATGTTCAAGAAACCAATTTGAGATGGTCTGAGCTTTGTGACATGGCGCGTTATCCTGCTGGAAGTAGCCATCAAAAGATGGGTACACTGTGGTCATAAAGGCATGGACATGGTCAGCAACAATACTTAGGTAGGCTGTGGCGTTTAAATGATGCTTAATTGGTACTAAGGGGCCCAAAGTGTGCCAAGGAAATATCCCCCACACCATTACACCACCACCACTAGCCTGAACCATAGATACAAAGCAGGATTCGTGTTGTTTACGCCAAATTCTGACCCTACCATCCAAATGTCGCAGCAGAAATCGAGACTCATCAGACCAGGCAACGCTGTTCCAATCTTCTATTGTCCATTTTTGGTGAGCCCATGCGAATTGGAGCCTCAGTTTCCTGTTATTAGCTGACAGGAGTGGCACCCGGTGTGGTTCTGCTGCTGTAGCCCATCTGCTTCAGGGTTCGACATGTTGTGCATTCAGTGTGGGTCTTCTGCATACCTTGGTTGTAACGAGTGCTTATTTGAGTTACTGTTGCCTTTTTATCATCTCAAGTCAGTCTGGCCATTTTCCTCTGACCTCTGGCATCAATGAGGCATTTTCGCCCAGAGAACTGCCGCTCACTGGATATTTTCTCCTTTTCGGACCATTCTCTATGAACCCTAGAGATGTTTGTGCGTGAAAATCCCAGTAGATAAGCAGTTTCTGAAATACTCGGACCAGCCCGTCATTCCATTTTCAAAGTCACTTATATCACCTTTCTTCCTCTTTCTGATGCTCTGTTTGAACTTCAGCAGGTTGTCTTGACCAAGTCTACATGCCTAAATGCATTGAGTTGCTGCTATGTGATTGGCTGATTTAGGTATTTGCGTTAACAAGCAGTTGAACAGGTGTACCTAATAAAGTTTCCGGTGAGTGTAGATGTTTGATAATTCATTTGGGCTATGTCTTTGTAATTCTCAATTTTCTAACTCAGATTTGGACCAAATCTGGGTTCCTTCATTAATCACACTCTTTTTATATTTTTATGTTTAATCTGGACAGTGTAAGATCCTTCAGTAATGTACTGGAGTTCTGGCTTTGGCATTTGACGCATTACTGTCCATGTGGTAATTCAGCTGTGTTTCTCCCAGGGAGGATACGCCTGTGACTGAGGGCTGTGTGGTTCACCTGGAGGGGCACTGTGTTTCTGGTGCCTGGACTATTGACAGAGCATCTGGTTTCTTGATCCTGATGCCAGACCTGCTGATATCAGGCACCAGCATTGCCAACAGTATCAGCTGCATGAGACGTGCTGTGCTTGGGGAGAAGTTCAAGGTAGGACAATCCCGCCTCTTACTCAGCGACTGCACCTCTTACCCAACCATCCCGCCTCTTACCCAACCACCCTGCATTTTTACCTAACCATTCTGCCTCCTACGCAACCACCCTGCCATTTTACCGTACTATCCCTCCTCTTACCCAACCACCCTGCATTTTTACCCAACAATCCCACATCTTACCCAACCACCCTGCATTTTTACCCAGCCTCCTGCCTCTTATCCAACCACCCAGCATTTTTACCCAACCTTTCTGCCTCTTACCCAACCACCCTGCCATTTTACCCTGCTATCCCTCCTCTTACCCAACCACCCAACATTTTTACCCAGCCATCCTGCCTCTTACCCAATTGCCCTGCGTTTTTACCCAACCATTCTGCCTCCTACCCAACCATCCCGCCTCTTACACAACACTCCCCCGAAGAGTCTGTTTAACCTTGATGGCTAATGAATTCTTATTTTTATGAGTGAATCTTATTTGTCTAGGCTTCTGGTGGTGGCTCCAAGCAGATGCTGAATGGTACAATGATCCATGAAGTCTTCCAGAAGGCAGCAATGTCCAGAGACTTCTCTCTGGAGAGCTTACAGCAGTTTGCCAACCAGGCAGTACATGGGCCCAAGTATCTAAGGGATATGTAAGAGATAAAATTCTGTCCCAAAGTGATATAGTAAATTGTTGGCTAATTTTTATTTTTTTGTTAAAAATACATGTTCAGCTGTGCTGCAAAAAATTTAAATAGTATAAATTTAATTTCATAGTAACTTGAAAGTGAAGCGTGTACATTAAGCAGTCATGAGTGATCGTTGGCTGCATGTTTGGGATGTTCACTTTTTACTTAACTAAGGTTGAAATGTAAGACATATATTTGCTCTCTTGAAGGTATAGCTTGGAGCTAAGTCAGCCAGACATGCTAGAGGGGATTGAGGAGTACTTGCCCGCTCTGTCTGACTGGGCACAGTCTTACCTCTGTGAATCAGCTTGGGCAGGAACCAAACAGCTGACGCTTGCTCTGTGAGTGTGATTTTGAGATCCCAACAACATGCTTTAATTTTATGCACTGAAAGCATCAAGTACTGAATGAACTCTCAAGACTTCAAGCTCTCAGCAACTGAATATTCAGAACAAAATATGCTAACCTTCCGCATCAGGATGGCAGTGTTTTGATTATGTGCTAATGCTAACCTTCCACACCAGTAAGGCAGTGTTTTAATGCTGTGCTAATGTAGACCCAGCGAGGGGAGCATTAGCAAGCAGGACGCTGGCTGCAGTGTGACGGTCACGGACTTCCTGGACATCGAGGAGAACATCTGGTCTCCACGCTTTGGCCTGAAGGGCAAGATGGACCTGACTGCAGGAGTGCGGATCCAGCGCAGAAGCCGACGGCAGCAGGAGAGGGTAGTGGCCCTGGAGTTGAAGACTGGGAAAGAGTCCAACTCCATAGAGCATCGAAGTCAGGTACACAGTCCAGCTCCGTAGAAGACCACAGTCAGGCACAAAGTCCAGCAACATAAAGCACCACAGTCAGGCAGAGAGTCCAGCAACATAAAGCACCACAGTCAGGCAGAGAGTCCAGCTCCATAAAGCACCACAGTCAGGCAGAGAGTCCAGCTCCATAAAGCACCACAGTCAGGCAGAGAGTCCAGCAACATAAAGCACCACAGTCAGGCAGAGAGTCCAGCTCCATAAAGCACCACAGTCAGGCAGAGAGTCCAGCTCCATAAAGCACCACAGTCAAGCAAAGAGTCCAGCAACATAAAGAACCAGTGTCGGACAGAGAGTCCAGCTCCATAAAGCACCACAGTCAGGCAGAGAGTCCAGCAACATAAAGCACCACAGTCAGGCAGAGAGTCCAGCTCCATGAAGCACCACAGTCAGGCAGAGAGTCCAGCTCCATAAAGCACCACAGTCAGGCAGAGAGTCCAGCAACATAAAGCACCACAGTCAGGCAGAGAGTCCAGCTCCATAAAGCACCACAGTCAGGCAGAGAGTCCAGCTCCACAGAGCTTGTTGCATCGCATTAAGTAATAACACTGCATTTCATAATAACTCTTTAAAATGTAATACATTTTCACTTTATTATGTAAGAATCCCACATTTTGTAAGAACATGATGCATATTGTAATAAACAGCTTGAATACAGTATGTAGTACATTTTTCTGCATTTTGTAACAACTTATTACATGTTGTGGTGGTTATTACAAAATGTGGGTGTTGTTTTTTTTTTTTTGATGAAAATGAAAATGTAATAGCACTACACATTTTGTAATAACTTACCAAAATGCATTTCTTACAAATATACAAACCTTAAATTTGAATAATTATATAAAACTGATGTATATTAAACTTCTGCAATATTAATTTGCCCATAATTATCATACCTACCTTTCATCATGTTCCTCTCATCATCTTCTCTTACTTCTGTTATGGTTCATGTACTGGCCAATGATAGGTACTACAACAAATTTTCCATTCCTAAATTAATTGTACTTCAATGTGTAAAATACAGCTGCAAGCAGCGATGAGTGGGCCAAGCAGGCCAGCAGGGCAGAGTCACCCTGGCAACTTCATCTGATCATGTTAAAAGCATGGCTGTGAGAACTGATAGGAAGTTTTATGTCATAAGAATCCGTTTTTTAAGGCGAACACATCAACAGTTATTAGGGAGAATGTGTTTTTGCTTATTGCCCCAGCGGTCAAATGATGCCAAATTATTTGGTCATCCTCAGGAAGGGGTCCAGAGTCCATATAGCAAGGTTGATATCGATACATCAAAGCATCGCTGAGATATGACTTCACTTCTTGTTTGGAGTCTTTGCCATGATTTCATTTGGCTGTAACGGACAAATGGTTTTTAAAATCAAAAATCCATCTGATAAATTTTGTGAGTCTTGGTCTGAAGATCACCTGTGAAAGTTTTTGTGGATTTTTAAAAATCCATATTGGATTTTATTCCATAAAATCCACCAGCTCTTCTTGTGGCTCTTCCCATGAGATGATGTTAGCACTCATCAGGGTTTATGTTAGGCAGTGTAGTTTAGCCAAGGGTTCGAAAACTTTGGTTTTCTGCCGATCATCCTGTGACAGTACACTTATTTGTATGTTTACACAACTAATCTAAAATCACATTTACATCTAAATGCATAACTCCAGCTATAGCCTTTTAGGTAATATGGTGGCTATGGTTCCATGACTGTAGAGGTCATATTTAGGGTGTTGTCAGTGTAGTTATTTACTTTATAAACCTAGCCTAACTATGCAGCCTTATTAGTTAAAAGTAAACATTGCTGCAGGTTTGATTGCTCATGGTTTGAATGAAAGCATTGAGATAGTTTCACTTGAGACTTTCAGTAATCTGAACCACACCCTCTGCTCCCTGGGGATTACTGAGTTTCTATTGTCTTGAATATAATGGTCTTCAGATGGCTAGCTTCTGTTTCATGCTATAATGTCCGTAAAGCATAATCTCAAGTTTTTCCTGTGATTTATTTAGATATGATTGCTAACTATTGCGTACATTCATATAATTTCCATTGCTAATGCAAGTGTTGCCACCCCTGGCCAGCACTGATTATGTTATGGTGCTACCTTGCTAATCCGTTACCAAGATGATGACATCTGATTTGAATATTGTTGTTCCAACGATCTTGTCAAGTTATCTAGTAACTGTAATGCTAACATAGGTTACAAATGTATCTCATTAGATAATTTCACCTAACAGCACAAGGTTTGGTAGCTTGAATATATTTTTCTATACCTTGTGAAGTATATTACCAATACTGTGATCAATGAAAACACAGTATAATTTTTCATCTTGTTACAAAAATATTTCTAGTGCCCAGTTAGATTAACTTGGATAGCTGCAGTGTAATGTTGATGTTGTAATCAAGAGGAAGGCTTGTTGGCTTACTTGGGAAGTCATAAATTATTTCTATGAATTATGTATTACTTTCATTTCGACAGTTGGAAATGGATTGAAGAGTTTCATTTGAAACATGTAAATGTTTAAGACTACACATGAGCAGACGGAAGTGGTGGTGTTTCAGCTTGCACAAAATGAGATGAAGCATTGCTTCTCTTAGAAAAGCACTAATTTGTGTAGCCAGGAACTTCACTGTTCGAATTTTGCTCACAGTTTGGAGCTCTCTCTAGGACTGGGTGATGAGATTGGGATGTGTTCACAGGCTGTACTGATGCAAACATCATTATTCAGTCATAATTATACAACTGAAGCTGTGATTGGAGGAAAGGGGTGTGCTGTGTGAGAATGGTGCTTTGCTCTGTACTGTAGTGTGGTGGGGTGCTGCATTGCATTGGTGTGCTCTCTGTTCTCAGGTCATTCTGTACACACTGATGAGTCTGGAGAGGCGCAGTGATGCGGAGCTGGGCTTCCTCCTCTACCTGAAGACCGGAAGCATGCACCCCATCATTGGCAGCCACATGGACCGCAGGGGTGAGACCCTAACCCTCCCAATCTCTACTCACACTTAGAGCTCCTCCCAACCTCCTCTCAAAATCAGAGCTCTTTCTAACCTTCTCTCACAGTCAGAGCTCCTCCTAACCTCATCTCACAGTTGGAGCTCCTCCAAACCCGTGTGTTGGCAAGAACAGGAAATGGGTTGAACTGGTAACAGGCACTGTTTATGGACCCAGAGTTTGGGTTGTCCTACATCATAATGATAGAAATATAAAATAATTTAACTAACATGGGAAAATTCTTACTCTGTTTTTATTTATGCTATTATCATATGTAATCTGTCTATGTGTGTCTATGTGTGTGTCTGTGTGTACGTGTCTGCAAATGTGTGTGCATGTATGCATGTACATAAATGCCTACCCCTTGTCATGTGTCCTGGCAGAACTGATGAAGTTGCGGAACACACTGGCACATTACCTTGGCAACAGTGTAGTCCATGGGGAGGATGGAAAGCCACATCTGGCAACCCTGCCTGACGTCATCACCAACCAACAAGTCTGCAAGTACTGCCCCCAGATCAGGACCTGTGCCATCTACAGCAGGTATCTCTGTTGCAGGATTCTAGAATCGTTACTTTCAGTTTAGTGTTCCAGCTTGGCATCGTCTCTGTGATTAGTGGCACATTAGCATGGCAAGGTCTCAGTGATTAGTGCTTCATTAGCATGTTCAGGTTTTGGGTCTTTGGGGATTACTGTTCCATTCGTAAGCCAGGTATTAGTGCTTTGGCGACTAATGTTACATTAGATTTGCCAGGTCTTGGGGCTTTGGGAATTAGTGTAATATTTGCATGACCAGATCTTCAGGTTTTGTGGACTAGTTTTACGTTAGCATGGCCAGGTGTTGGAGTTTTGGGGAGGCCTATACATGTCTCACACCTCCATACTTCCTCCTGCAGAGCTGTGGAGCACAGCATTGTGGGAAGCTTTAGTAGCCGGGACCAGCCTGCCTTCCTGGAGCAGGAGACCCAGCACCTGGGACAAGCCCACCTGCAGTACTTCAGCCACTGGTTCCTGCTGTGTGCCATGGAGGAGAGCACCATGGAGAGCAGAAGGGGACGACACAAAATCTGGCTCCTTTCAGCTGAAGAGAGGTGCGTGTGTGTGAGTGCGTGTGAGTATGTGTGTCTGTGCATGATTGCAAGTATGTGATAACTGAAGTGCTTTCATGAATGGATAGTGTGTTTAGTTTTGGTTTAGTGTTATCGGTGCAGCCCTGAGGAGCGGAGTCCTTTAGCTTCAGAGCTGGGTGTTCTCCCTGATCAGTGCAGCCCTGAGGAGCGGAGTCCTTTAGCTTCAGAGCTGGGTGTTCTCCCTGATCAGTGCAGATCTGTCTCCACCAGGCAGCAGCATGGGGGCTGCATCGGCAGCCTCAGGCGGACGGGCCCAGTGGAGCCTCTCTCAGACGATTCCTACGTCCACTGCTTCAAGCCGTGGGGTAGGGAAAAGGTGGAGAGCGGCCTGATGGTGGGTGACCGGGTTGTTCTGAGCGAGCAGGAGCTGAAGTTGATTGCTCTGGCTACAGGATATGTCACTGAGGTTACCATTTGTGGAGTAACCTGCATGCTGGATAGGTGAGATTGCTTTGGTGTTTCAGCTTGCATGGTATTTATGGCCCTTTGGCCAGGGCCTAGTTCAGATGGCTACCATAAGATTGATGAATAAAGACCCTAAAAGGGGGGGTGTTATTTATTAAGGTGGAGGTGCAGGTGTGCTTTCATGAGAGAATATTATGGGCAGTTTATTGGTGATAATGTGTGGTGTAACCGATTTTCAGTGGTGAAAGCAATATTGGGGACAACTTTCACCTTAGCACATAATTTAAATGTGTTATTGGGAGTTTCATTGTAACTGTACACTTACACAATTATTGAGTTTGTAATCTAATATTTTGTATAGTTTGTGAAAAACTTTCTATGAAAAAGTTATATCCCTGTTGAATGGTAGGAGCTTTAATCTTTCAATCTTTTTTATTTTTATATAACAAACAACAAACCACATATAACAATTGGCCATCTATGCATTCATACAAACTATTTAGTAAGGGAAATATATGCCAGTTCAAAATGAATCACACAATCCTTTCACAAGGTGACAAACACAACCCATTCTTCCTAATATTTAAAAAATGTATCAATACATAGATTTAAAGAAAAGGTCAATCTTTCCATATTTTGAATGTCATTCACAATTGCTATCCATTTGGTCTTTGTTGGGGGTTCATTCTGTGAACATTTTTTTTTGTCTTTCTTGCTGGTTGCTTATCGTATCTTAAGTACTTGTCTTGCATCAGTAGATAAACTGCAATATTGCCCATATAGACTGTAGGAAAAGAGCAATCCATTTCACTAAAAATGTTCTGTACTACTTTGGTTACTTCCTGCCAGTATAATCAAATCACTCTAAAATATGTGGTGATCTATCACCTGTTCTCCATATTTCCCCCAACATAGACCTCTTCCCATTTCACCTGTCTGTACATATTTTAATGTAGGGGGTTGTAACATATCTTACCAGATTCTACCAACAAAACTCTCCAAAAAACCGAGCCTGAGGAGGTAGGCTGGGCAGAGCACATATTTAACTAATTATTTAACTAAGCATCCTGTCGTCCTTAATTTTATACATATCAATAAATATGTTGGTCACATTTCTCTCCAGGTTTTATCTCATTAAAATAGTCCCTAGTTTATAAATTCCAAAAAAATCATAAATTTTTCCAAATCTATTTGTCTCTGAGATTTTTTGGAAGCTATATAATTCTCCCTTTGAGATTGAACAGAAGGAAGTGATACCAGTTCTATACCTAATCTTGCAGTATTGCTAGCATTAACTAAATTAATAATGGCATTTTCCTGTTTTTCTAGGAACCTCTCCAAGTATCCTAGTGAGACGCTATTTAGACTGGACCAGGATGAAGGGGTGGGAGGAATGGACACTCATTTCCGAAACCTTGCCAAACTGATGGATAACTCTCCCAGAAGGTTTGTTTGCAGACCGTTTCTGCATGCCATGCTCCAGGTTGCTGCTAAGCTTAGCCATGACAGGGTGCACCCTGATCACCAGATGTGATTATTTTTTTTTATTTTTTTATAAAGAGTTCTCTAATCCACGTAACAGATTTTAAGTGCCCTTTATTATCATATTGGAAACAATTCAATAAAGTTAGACCTAATGTATCTTGTAGAACCCAACAATTTTGGAAAGTTAATGAAGCACCAAAATGTTTTTGATCCGATCACCAATTCTGGTTCCTGGTGAGAAAAAATGGAAATTGTTGGCTTGAAGGAAACTTGGTAAACAAATGGTAAATAAATTCTGTTAAGGAGTAGGAACAGTAAGTCCAGTATGGACCCTCCTCGAGGCTTTTTCCATCAGCACCCCAAAGTAAGTATGCAACTATGCACTAAATGCTCTTTTGCTTGTAAAGAAGCAAAACAACACTGGTGGATTGTGCAGTATTTGCTCTCTTTGCCTGTTCTCAAATGAAAGTTACAAAATAACAGAACTAACCCTCCAATGCCAACAGCCATGATGAACCCTACAACCTAACATATTTTATGTCAAGTAATAAGCTTCTAACAAGTGTGAAAATTAAAGGCAGCTGGCCCAAATGTAGATCGGTGAATGTTCGCCAGTATCAACCGGTGCATCCCTTTGGAAAAATCTGGTGACCTGAAAAGGGTTTAAAGCTAGATGTGCTGTATGAATTATGCCTTACTAATATCAAACACTTACAGAAAAAGGGTGAGCAGTAAACAAAGCCCTCTCTCACGTAACACCGATCAGTGTTAAATACAGTGGCACCTTGGCCCACGAACTTAATTCATTCGTTGACTCCGTTCGCGAACCAAAATGTCCGCAAACCAAAATAATTTTTCCCATTGAAATTAATGTAAATCCAATTAATCTGTTCTCCAGCCCCAGACACACTTTTTAAAAACTTTTTTATGGGTTTATGTGTGGCAAAAATATAGAAAGGAATTAAAGATAACCTTAATTATAGAAAAATACATTAATACTAAAATAAAATATAATAATTGTACACTTTACCTTTGTGGTTGATAGTTTCTGGCACAGTTTCGTTTCTGCTGTAATATGGTTAGGCTTCTTAACACCACTATCAGTAGCACTTTTCACTTTCTTGGGAGCCATAATGAGGGCAAACGTAATGAAAACAGCACAAAAAGAAGGTGTATCAAAGGAGAACACAACGACGAATGATGTAAACAACGCTGAGCACAAAGCACAATTGATGCGATCCATGACGTGCTATGGTGGGAAGCCCACAAGTTTGTGCGTTTGTGCGTTCGTGCACCCAGGGTTTGTTCACGGGCTGAGTGAAAATTTGTTCGGAAAGTGTGTTTGTGGGCCAATTTTTTCGTGAGTAGGGGCATTCGCGGGCCGAGGTTCCACTGTACAAGCATAACTGGGGGCACTGAAGCTAAAAAATGCTATTTGTCAGGGGAATTTTTCCGAATACCAAAAGCTAGTCCAACCATGTGATTGTGCAAAATAGCTAGAAAAGTAAATTAGTAAAAAATAATAGCTAGAAAAGTAAATGAGTACCTGAGTATAAGAATAATCTCCCAGAATTTTCTAAAGGCAAATATGCCTGTGTCAGGCCCACGTTTCTGAATACAGGGGACATTCGGAGTGCATGCATGTTTGTGTGCATTCACCAGATGTGAGAGATGAGTGTGTGTCTGTCTGTCTACACTCAGCCAATGTGGGGGCTGTGTTTGTGTGTCTACAGTGCCCAGCTGCGGGAGCTGATTGTGGATTACCGGGCTCCACGGTTCATTGAGAACCTGAGCAGTGTGCTCCCCCGGGAAGCCAAGGATGCGGTCGCCAGTATACTCAAAGGTACACGCAGTCGCCAACATACTCAAAGACACACGCAGTCGCTAGGGTACTCAAAGATACACGCAGTCGATAGCATACTCAAAGGCACGCATAGTCAGCAACGTACTCAAGGGCACACCCTGTCACAAACATACTCAAAGGCACACGTAGTCGCAAGCGTACTGAAAGGCGTACACATTCACAAAAATGTAATCAAAGGCGTGCGCAGTCGCTAGCGTACTCAAAGACGCTCATTCTCAACATCAAATTCCACATTGATACAGTGCCATCCCTTTACCTGTCTGCTGTGACTACAAAGATAAAATTTGATAACTGATGTAGCTTGCTAAGGGAAGCACTGCTGCCTTATTCCCAAACAGCGCGTTCAAAACCACCGTAAATCAAACCTTTCCTTGATAATAGATGCAATTTAATTTTACTTCCCTTTCCTTCTCTGCTAAAAAGTTAACATTTTAGCAGGACTCTTGTCCTTGTGACATCTTACATTCATGCTAGAAAATCTAAAATGTTAGGTACATAGCCTATCACTAGTTAGCTTGCTGAACGTCAGGTAGTTACTTGGTTGCAATCTAATTAAACCACGATTGCTGGCTACCTAATTGCTGCTAGGCCATTGGTTACTTGAGTGATAAAATAATATGCTTACAGTCATACTTAGCGTTATATTTTCTTACTCACTACAACTGAGTTGAAAATGATGTATGATAGTAATAGCTATTTGCTGAACTTTACACGATCTTAATTGTTTGGTTTGGTATGTTATTTGTGGATCGACCTAGCTAGCTCACGTTAGCTAGCTGTAATTCACAGCTGCTAGGTAGCCAGTTACCCACCGACGCCTACGTCGGAAAATTTGATAGCTCTTAAGCTACTTAAGCAATTAACGTATGTGTATTTAAATGTATGCATGTGCATTATTGTCCAGGATCACGTGTGGTCATGTGACAGCGTTTTAACAAATAAGGGGGTGAAACGTCATATTGCCGACGGAACCGGAAATAGGGGGGCGCAGGCGGTGCAGTTACACCGGCACTCTGAATACTGAACACAAGTTGCTAAATACTAAAACTTCTCACTTGACCAACATTTAAAATAAGTTAAAATAGATTTAAGTTAAAAAGTTCTGTTGAAATAACTGTTAATTAAATCACCAAATTCGAGATAGGGATGAGCAATCTGATGGATCAGCCTGAATCAGAAATGGACACTTACAAAAGAAATATTTTAAATAGGTTTATCAGACAAAAACAACTCAGAGTCTGGACTACAGGCCTGGTCCTCTACCTTGACAGACAGTGATAAGAGACGTTAAAACAAAACAAGAATACAAATGGATCACAAAGCAGATGAATGACTGAAATGAAAGTTACCACAGCCAATTGTATGTTTTTCTTGAGGAATGACAAAGGAATCACCTGCAATAGCAGCCAAACACCAGAAATGAAAACTCCAAAATGTTGCAGGAGAAAATGGAGTGATGGCAGAAAAACTGAGCAATGAGGTCTTGTTCCAGGCACAATTTAAGAAGGGTCTCTCCCCTCCTCCCTGGTCCATGCTTTTGGGAGGTTTAGGGAGTTTAGTGAAGAACAGGCAATTCTGCAAATTAAGTTTAGCCGCTATGTTGAGAAAAACACTTGTCATCACAGGACTACGTTTTCAAACCTTGAACATAAGGGTAACAAAATATTGTGGTATGAAAAGGTACTGTGATCCAAACAAATAAACACAAACCCATGCTGCTTGTCCTGGAGAGGAAAAGATTGACAGGAGAGAGGTGATGGCCCCCTGCTATTGGGAATGTTGCAAAGGATTCTACATTTGGAGGCACATTGAGTTACCAAGAAACAAAGAGGGCCGTACCATGCCCTCTGCTTTAAACTGGTAACCCCAAATGTAGCTCCATGTTAACCATCAGTAATGTGGTGTTTCACGTATTTGACTGGGATCTTGAGAGAATGGCTGTCTAACTTTAAGTAGGTGCGTGACCCTGTGGTCACTGACTTAAAGGTGTTTATGATTGTGAGCCATTTCTCATTCCCAAGCTCTGCTATCTTATCTTATCTGCCCTCAGTTTGGCCGTGAGCTGGGCAGATGACCATGCAACACAATCTGCAATAATTTGATGATTTATACATAAATCAAAATATGACAGTTTCATTTGTCATGAGACTAAACTTCTGTAAAGAGGCAAGAAAACTAACCATAGATCTACATCATTTGCAGTGATGGGTATAAGAAATTAAGTGTAGCTAAAATCAAGTTGAATTACTTAGGATACTTCGTGAGGAGGGACAAGATGTGCACTAAACTTTGAAGCTCCTTAATTGTGGTGAACAAGAAAGTGGTGAGTGCTCCTTACTGTGTAGTAGTTGAAGAGGCTTGAAGTCCGCTAGGTTTGTGTTATACTGCTTATTACTGCCTAACGGTGAAGACACACAGGCAGCGTCAACGCCAGCTGCCGAAGCCGCCTCCATTCATTTTGAATGGGGACCGGCGAGATGCTCGCGCAGGGCACGATGGGATTACAGGCGTCGAGCGGCCAACCGGCAGGGCGTCGAGAAGAAGTTGAAATCAGTGAACTTTGACCCGGCTGCTTGAAAACGTCACCAAGCAGCAACCAATCGGATGTCACAACATCGCATTTTCACTTCGCGGGTACAGTAAAATGCATGAAATAAAACGAGGAGGAATTTACGACCCAGCTCTGTCGTTATACAGCTATAGTGACAGAAGAAACATTACCTTTAAAAATGTGGCAGAAATCATCGGCGTTTCTGGTTTACAAATATAAATACGTGTAAACAGATCTCCAGAAAGATTAGCATATGTGGTACATTGATATCGCCTTATGTACAATGACAAGGTTTTCAACGGATGTTTGACCTATGTGGTTTAGCAAGGCTATTGTTCCCCCCCAACATCATATAGCTAACTTGTAATTAGCCCACAACATTACTCAGAAAACCAATGAATAAAATTGGCCAAAAATAAGATCGTATCTCATACGAAGGATGCCTGGGAGAATTAATCCGAATGAAACAGAGCTGGCGCTTATAAACGTTCCATCTATTAACGTGATCACAAGAAAAACAATTTAAAGTACTTGTTGTCGCTAACTAAAACAGTGATATTACCAATGAATGTATATACAGTATATCGACAGTGTGCTATTTACTTGTTTATGGTTATCCGTGGTACTGAATAAAAAAATGACGACTCCTGAGTGAAAACTGTACTAGACACGCCCACAAGCGTCGGGCAGTGGCAGGCAGCAGCAGCGCCAAGCGTCTTCGACGCTGCCTGTGTGTCTTGACCGTAAGAAGCAGGCAGAGAGTGACCTGTTGGCCTCAACTCTAAATGTCAGCCTCCAGTTTAATGATGGCTTAAACAGATACATGAACTCTGTGGATGTATGCGGTTTAAACGCAGTTAAGTGGAGGAATGTAGGCCATGGGATATGGGTAGAGGAACTGGGCAAGACTTTCCGATGCCTGATTGGGAATTGTTGTCATATCTTTGGCTGAGGTACTTTACCTGATTTTGTTTTAGCCGTATAAGTCACTTTGGGACTGGTCAGCCAGGACTGGAGTTCTTTCCAGTATCTCATTGCAGGTTCATGTCTTTAGAATTTAGTGTTAATACAGTTGAACCACATACCACATCTGTATGCTAGATGTAGGAAGGCTTTGTCTGACTGTTCTAACTTTTATTAAGTTTTTCATTTTTTCGGATTAAGGGTGGTACACCAGATTCCTCCTGTCTGTCTCATTTGGCCACTAAACAGATTATTGGTATCATCATAACAATGGAAGCTAAAGAAATAGTGTCTTCACAAAAATCTATTACATTTAATTTGAGAAAAAAGGAACAGCTAATGATCCAAAGCATACCACTTCATCTGTCAAACATGGTGGTGTTATAGCTTGGGAATTCATAGCTGCCAATGGAGCTGGCTCACTTTTGTTAATTGATGTCAGAAGAATACAAAAGTATATGGGGAAATTTTGCCTGCACAGATCCAAGCAAACAAATCAAAACACATCTGACAACACTTCATAATGTAGCATTATATTACAGTAATTTAGCTGATGCTTTTATCCAAAGCGACTAACAGGTTATTCTAACCAAGGGCCAATCCCCCCTGGAGGCAATGTGGGGTTTCATTTGCTGAAGACCAGACTGAAAGCAAAATGTCTCTGAAAAGAGCAAGAAATGAATATGGCCGTAGCTCAGGCCTGACAGAGTGTCACCAGGGAAGATACTCAGCATCGAGTGATATCTGTGGGTCATGACTTCAGGGAGTCATAGATTGCAAAGGGTTTGCAGCCAAATATTAAATATGTTGGCTTCATTTATGTTTATGACAATTTGTCGCATCTATAATTGTAAATAAGTTAACATTTTCATTTTTAAAATTGGCAGTGGCTTAGCAAATTTACATATTATCAAGTGACATGTTCATGTAACATCTTTCATATTTTGTTTCATGAAATTAATTGAAGGTAATTTGAAAGTTAGGAAGAGGCCTAAATAGACCAGCACAGGATTCCATTTGTTGTGTGCATTGGGTGAACAGAAAATTATTCTGCATCAGGAACAGCAGAGGTAAGGTAACTGAATGTTACGGCCTCACTAAAGTGAAATGCCTCTTAAACTGATAAATCAGCTGAACGCACCCAAAAGAGAAAGTGTGCTTTGTCCATGAAGACAACTTCAAGCAAAGGATGAATGATATGGACAGATACATACCATTCAATAACTTTGTCATCCTGAGACTAATCTATCTGTAATGATAAGTAAGTTGCCTGTGAATACTTGGCTTAAATGATGACTGATTTGGCTGTAGTGATTTATCTAATAATTTGGCTGTAGTGGATTATGCAATGATCAGTAATTTGGCTGATAAAAATTGAGCAGGATAAAAGAATGCTGTACAGACATATGACTTCTACATGCCATTTCGAGATATGACTGGTAAATCAACGGAACTTGGAGCTATGTCGTAATGGCGGTATAATGATAAGTAATTTTGCTGTATTGGTTTATCTATAATGATCAGTAATTTGGCTGTTGTGATTTATCTATAATGATAAATAATTTAACTGTATTGATTTATCTAATGATCAGTAATTTGGCTATAGTGATTGGTGTACCTGATATGAAAAAGCATAATTCTTAGAGGCTAAGTGAGCCCCATAGTTGGTGGAGCTTACATCTGGACAGTGAAATAATCACTTTTCTTCCTGTCACTGAAATTTTTTTGTGAACACCAGCATCTTCCACCTGCTCAGGCTGGAAGGGAGGGCTGCCACCGCTATATGAAGCACATTGCCTATCCATCAAATTTACTGATTGTTGTGTTTGTAGGACTAAATAAACCTCAGAAACAAGCCATGAAGAAAGTGTTGCTGTCAAAGGACTACACCCTCATCATGGGAATGCCTGGAACAGGAAAAACCACCACCATCTGCACTCTGGTGAGTTACACCTGTGCCATACTGCTCCTCCTGTAGGCAACATCATGCTTTCACACACAACAGGCACACAACATTATACCTTCACGTTGAATCATTTCATCAATGTTCAGTGTTGTTCTTAAAGTATTGTCTGATTTAGAGGAAAAATGTAGAGGGAGTATTTTACCAGCTCTGAGTTGTTGATTTTGTTTGTCCACACGTTGCTCTGCAGATTCGGATTTTACATGCCTGTGGCTTCAGTGTGCTGGTGACCAGCTACACGCACTCTGCTGTGGATAACATTCTGCTCAAGCTGAAGAGGTTTAGGATCGGCTTTCTGCGCCTGGGCCGGGAGCAGAAGGTGCATCCGGACATTCTACCGTTCACAGAGGAGCAGCAACTCCGAGCCAGGAGCGCACACACCCTGCCTGAGCTGGAGCAGCTGTACAGCAGCCAGGTATAACAGGGCGTCCAGTGTGCCAACAGTTCTGTCCTCCACTAAAGCATACAGGGGTGCCCAGCATGGCAACAGTTCTGCCCCCCACTACAGGGTACAGGGGTGTCCACTACAGGGGTGGCAATAGCTTCTGGTGTAGTCAAGTGCATTATTATTTCCAGCCTTTAAAGAAAAGGAGTTTCATTGATCCAGTGACCTTTATTTAGCTTGGCAGCCATTTCCAAAAGCCAAAGTGGGACCAACACTCTACACCTAAAATGCAAGTTGACCATGTATCACATGTCTTTGGCCTCTGCAGCTTGTGGTGGCCACAACCTGCATGGGGGTGAAGCACCCCATCTTCAGCCGGAAGCATTTTGACTTCTGTATCGTGGATGAAGCTTCGCAGATCAGCCAGCCAGTGTGTCTGGGGCCACTTTTCTATGCTGAGCGCTTCGTTCTGGTCGGGGATCACCAGCAGCTTCCGCCCATTGTCCAGAACTCCAAGGCCAGGTGACCCCCACTTTCCCTCACAACATCGGAAAACACAACTTGCAATTTACTTCCGCATATTTATCAATTGACGCTCCCTTATTGCAATGTGAGTGTAATTGGTTACATGGGGAAAACCGGTTATTGCTAGAAATTACTTTTTGATGTTTGCCCTCTGTGTAGGGGAATCTGATGTACCTGCAACTCAAAGGAATGATGCCGTCCTACACTACACAAATATGTGAGAATGATGTGAGAATGTGTGCACTGGTACAATACGTTTGACCCATGCATACACACATTCTCACGTTAAGTCGAAGTTTTGAATCCCAAATTGTGCATGAAAATCGCATACGCACATTTTGGAGCATTTTTTGTGCATACACACGGTTTATAAATTAGGCTCCTGGGGCCTCATTTATAAACCGTGCGTACGCACAAAAAACGCTCCAAAACGTGCGTACGCCGATTTTCACGCACAATTGGGGATTTATAAAACTTCTACTTGACGTGAGAATGTGCGTACCGGTACGATACGTTTGACCCGTGGTATGCACATATATGGCACATATTTGCGCTAAATAGCACACCATAGAGACCAAAAGAAATTTGCACTATAGGTTCCTTTTTCCTGATGATTAATTAGGATCACATTATTATTCGTAACCAATGTTGTTTTGGCCATAAATGATAAGTTAACAGATTAAGAGATATCAACAATCAGCAATCCCTAATAATCATTATTAGTCAATGTGTTGTTTTTTCACATTAATAGACTTAAAGCGTGTAAGGATAGCAAGACAGCATGGCCATGGCTGCCTTGGCAATGAGGATATTGTGAACTGAATGGTGCGACGGAATGTGTTTTCAGGGACTGTTCCAACTTTTTTTTTGCCCACGATGACGACTGGTTCATGAGTCGATTTCGCTTAACATGACTGTACTCTTGGAACTCTGTGCTGAATTGAGACCGGTGCTGGAGCGCCCTACACATAGCAACCATTCAATACCTGCCCATCTGAAAATCCTGTGTGGATTTTCAGATACGGGGAGTGTCCAGCGGGAAATAGCGGACCGGAGCGGCCCTCATTCAGTCCATGTCATACCATGGATGGTCCCTGAGTTCGATGTATATCAAGTTCCACTACACAGAGGAAACATCAAAAAGCAATTTGCAGCGATGACCGGTTTTCCCTGTCATCGGTGCAATCGACTGCTCTCACGTTGCAATAAGGGCGCAGTCAGTGGATGAATAGGTGTAAGTAAATCATAAGAATTTCCATTCAGTAAACGTGCGAGAAATTTGCTGCAAAAATTTGCTTGCTAAATTTGATGCACAAATAACACCGACATTATGTGGTTGCACGATGGCCAGGGTCATTTCATGATTCGTTCACTCTGATGGAAAAGTAAAGTTGGAAATCAACTCCGATAATCGTAGCCAGCCACTCATTGACGGGGTTCAGTGGTGGCACCCTCCATACCGCTGCCCGTTGCCCATACACTTGCAGCTGGGGAAGTAGAAGCCTGTTTGCCTCAAGCTTGATGTCGGACCATTTATTTATTTTGATCTGCGTGCGGCTCTCTATATCTGAGAAACTGACAGCCACGGTAACCTCCTGCCATGCAAGGTGTTTTTGTATTTGTTACCCCGGTGCTGAGGCCACCTGAAATTATATTTTTTCTAATCTCTGTTTAGGACACTAAAGCTTCGATCTCGCAGCTTCTTTTGCAGTTTCTTTGTTTCCCCTGTTCGCTGCCATTATTGCAGTTAAAATGTATTGCTCTGTTCTACACATTATTTATAGATCTTACTTAATTGATTTTGACTTCCGGAGCACCATATATGCTTAAATGTGGGCGTTTCAGGGTGTGGTTGTGGCGCGCATTCACGCACGCACAATTGTAGGATTAGTTGTGATTTATAACAAGACATGCGTATGTGTTGTGTACGCAAGTTTTATAAATCAGGATTTTTTTTTGCGTAAGCAAACTCGTAGGTTTTCGCGTACGTAACTATTTAGGCACGAAAGTACGCAAAGTTTTATAAATGAGGCCCCTGGAGTTTCTGCCTTTAACACTTCCCCCGATAGAAAACTCCTACATCAACATGAGTGTTTCCAGTTTGACTGCAGTCCTTAAGGAAGTGAAGTGAAATTTGATACTCAAATTATTTGAGTATGCTTATTGGCTTAACTCCGTATTGAAACCTATCACCCTGTGTTTGTTGTTTTCACTGTCACAATAATTGTAATCACAATTTTGATCTGAATTATAGTCAGCCTCTTCATAAGCGTACAGACTTACATGGTGTTGGTGGAGGAAACAATGACAAAAACTAAATTAAAATGGCTGAACTACTTTGTGAACAACATTGACAACAAAGACCAGTTTTCCGATTACCCATGGTCTGGGTCAGAGATACTGGGCTGTTTGTCAGTTAGCTTACTGTTATTGAACAGGGAGGCCCCAACTTACAAAAATAATCTGTTCCTTAAGGTCTTTCGTAAGTCGTTTTTTTCCGTAAGTCCTTCTTTTCTCTTGCAGACACTATAACATTCACCAAGATAAACCCGTCCTCTTAAGCTTATATCAGTCTCAGTAGCTCCTATTTTCATGTGTGTATGGTTAATATAAACAAGCATGAATTCAAAGACTGTGATATATTTACATATACTCTACAGTACTGTAAAGGAAAACCACACTCTCCATTAATTCTTGAGTCTAAAATTTTTTTTCTAATTTGGGAGGTTAGTTTAAATTGTACAGGTGTAAATTTCACAATTTAAGGAAAGCGGGAGTTCACAGTTGCCATCTGTTGCAGACCACGTACTTGGCGCACGGTTTGATTCCGTACATTTTTTTTTTTTTTTTTTTTTTTAATGTTTTCACCCCTGAAAATTATTTTGTATCTGCGGATTTCTGTAAGTCGAGTCTTCGTAAGTAGGGGTCTAAGTGTACATGATAGCTTGATGCTGTTCGTGTGCATAGCAGCATGAAGCTGTAAGTGTGAATGGTAGCATGGTGTTGTTAGTGTGCATGGAGCTGTTAGGATGCATGGAGTCTTTAGTGTGCATGGTAGCATGGAGCTGTGTAGGGTGCTTGGTGCTATTAGTGTGCATGGTAGCATGGAGCTGTGTAGGGTGCTTGGTGCTATTAGTGTGCATGGTAGCATGGAGCTGTTAGGATGCTTGGTGCCATTAGTGTGCATGGTAGCATGGAGCTGTGTAGGGTGCTTGGTGCTATTAGTGTGCATGGTAGCATGGAGCTGTTAGGATGCTTGGTGCCATTAGTGTGCATGGTAGCATGCAGCTGTGTAGGGTGCTTGGTGCCATGAGTGTGCATGGTAGCATGGAGTTGTGTAGGGTGCTTGGTGCCATTAGTGTGCATGGTAGCATGGAGTTGTGTAGGGTGCTTGCTGCCATTAGTGTGCATGGTAGCATGGAGCTGTTAGGATGCTTGGTGCCATTAGTGTGCATGGTAGCATGGAGTTGTGTAGGGTGCTTGGTGCCATTAGTGTGCATGGTAGCATGGAGCTGTTAGGATGCTTGGTGCCATTAGTGTGCATGGTAGCATGGAGTTGTGTAGGGTGCTTGGTGCCATTAGTGTGCATGGTAGCATGGAGCTGTGTAGGGTGCTTGGTGCCATTAGTGTGCATGGTAGCATGGAGCTGTGTATGGTGCTTGGTGCCATTAGTGTGCATGGTAGCATGGAGCTGTGTATGGTGCTTGGTGCCATTAGTGTGCATGGTAGCATGGAGCTGTGTAGGGTGCTTGGTGCTATGAGTGTGCATGGTAGCATGGAGCTGTGTAGGGTGCTTGGTGCTATGAGTGTGCATGGTAGCATGGAGATGTTAGTGTGCATGGAACTGTTCGTGTTCATGGTAGCTTGGAGCTGTGAGAGTGATTGGTGCTGTTAGTGTTCATGGTAGCTTGGAGCTGTGCCTTAACCATAAAGCTTTACTGATGCATGGAGATTGTTAGCTGTATATTTGTGCACTTACTGAACAGTGAAGTCATGTACAGGAACTAGACTTAACAATTTTCCAAAATGTCAGATATTGTATATTGTTCTGAAATGCATATTTTGTCATTCCAGGTCTCTAGGCATGGATGAGAGTCTATTCAAAAGGCTGGAGTGCCACAGAGATGCTGTAGTTCAGCTGACTGTGCAGTACAGGATGAATAGGTGGGTTTCTCATCACACAAAACCAATTAATCCTGCTTCATTCTCTTTCATTGCTGAGGGTATGTGGAGGCATCTATCCTTGGCAGTAAATGGATTTGTTTTCTGGTTTTGTAGTAAGATCATGTCTCTGAGCAACACGTTGGTGTATGGCGGCCAGCTGGAATGTGGGTCAGAGCAGACGGCCCGTGCCCTGCTGCAGCTGCCAGCATGGGGCACTCTGGAACAGGATCTGCAGCGCGACCTGAGCAGAGTGGAGCACAGAGACTGGGTCAGGGCCGCTCTGCAGCCAGAGAACCCAGTCTGCTTCCTGGATACTGCCATGGTAAGGCGCTAGCACAGTTAGCACAGTCAGCTCCTCCTTAAGAGCCTGGCAGTAATGTGGTGACTGCGTGCTTCCATCCCGTCAGGTCCCAGCCCCCGAGAGTGTGCAGAAAGGGGGTGTCAGCAACCCTACCGAGGCTACTCTTGTTCACTACCTCGTCAGCCTCCTGTTGAAGGTAATGGCGCGCTGCTTTTATCATTTCACTGTGCTGGATGTACTCTGTGTACTGGCAGGTTAGTGGTGCTGTTTCAGCATTTGAGTTTTAGTGGGTGAGTAATAGAGAAGGTGAATTGTGCTGTTTTGCAGGCAGGCTGTCGTTCTGGGGACATCGGAGTGATCGCTCCATACAGGCAGCAGCTGAAAGAGATCTCCACCTTGATGAGGGGCCCAGCCTTCAGTGCTGTGGAGGTCAATACTGTGGACAAGTACCAGGGGCGTGACAAGAGTGTCATCATTGTCTCCTTTGTGAGAAACACTGAAGAGGGCAATGTGAGTGTCTACCAAAGTTCTCAGAATGAAAGGCTGTTCTGTTTCGTGGTACACTTTTCCCCTTGGGTATTGGTGAATGTACACTTAAGCAAAATGCAGCAAAACAAAATGTGTTGAAGGTAATACATGGTTATATATATATATATATATATATATATATATATGGTAATACATGGTTTTTTACATATATATATATATATATATATATACATACACATACACACACACACACACACATGGTAATCCTATTTTAAGAGTTAATGCCTAAAATTCTGTAAAACAGTTGAACTCAGGTCCTTTGGATGGCTCACAGATTAATGGCTTGTGGTTGCACAGCTTTGAGTCTTAGCTGCGCCACTA
This sequence comes from Albula glossodonta, assembly GCA_019788955.1. Lineage (NCBI taxonomy): Eukaryota > Metazoa > Chordata > Actinopteri > Albuliformes > Albulidae > Albula > Albula glossodonta. The sequence continues at coordinate 29,727 of JAFBMS010001467.1, forward strand.
CTAGTTATAGCTATTGCTATCCACAATGGGGAGTCTGCAATTAGATCTTTCTCCTACTGTAAAGAGCATCTTATTTTGGGAGGAAAAAAGCCCTTCCTTCTCCCCCGAGTCTGGTACTGCAGGGCCTTGGCAATCTGAATGGGGTAAACCCCCAGGTTCCTCTCAAACTTTTGTTAATTAATTTCAGACTCTTACAGCAAAGTTTTTACATCAGTAACAAACACAAAATTCAGTCAGAATTTTCTAGTTTTGTAGTAAGTTGATCTCAGAACAACACACTAGTCTACGGGGCCCTGTTGGAGGGTGAGAATTTTTTCTGAATAATAATATTTGGAGAAGTCAATAAGGTAGATACCAAAAGGTAGTTCACCTAAAATTAGTGTTGTAAAATTTGTTTTATGTGGTAAACAATGGGCTGCCCAGCTAGGGTGCAGAATCGTTTGACAGTTTGATTAAAACACAAGTAAATTATAGTAGTCAGGCAATAAACTACAAATATCAAGCTTCTTTATTACCACAGATGCAAAATGGGGATTTTTTTATCGTTTTTTTTTTTTTATTTGAAATCATTCTTTCCATTAATTATAAAAGTTGGACATACCATTACTGCCATAATCCATGCATGTAGGGGAAGTATTGCAGTGCATCATTAGAATTGCATGTATTGGGCATACATTGCATACATACTCCTGAGGCCTGCAGAAAAACATGCCTTTTTTAATGCGTTAAAAACCTGCCATCCCCTGAACTGCTGCTTGACTTTTAATGGAGCTCCAATATTGAGGGTGCATGATTGTTGACTAGTGTCAATAACAGTGTAGGATATTATCCTACTCCATTTTGTGTTATTGCCTTAGTCTGCCAATTTTAATTTGCTTTTAGTAAATTTGAGCACTACTACTTTCTGGCGTAGTTGTACTCATTCTGTTTAGTTCTGGTTAACGTGTGTTATTGTGAATAGCAGCAGTTATTGTGATGGGTGGTACCATTAACTTGTTTGAAGTAATTGAGTGGTCTGGTCCATTGTTTGCACCTGGGACCTCGGAACTTACCACTGGAGAGCAGGGTAGCAGAAATGTATTTCTGTAGTGTACTGTAGCGGCAGTGTGGTAGCAGCAGCCTGTCACACTAAGACCAGGCTAGAGAGAGAGAGTCTTCTGTGGGAGTCTATTGAGGAAGTCTAGCTAGAAGTAGCAGTAATTACTCGTAGTCATTCAACCACAAACACCAGCTCTAACTCAACACAGCAGCTTTTCTAAAAGCTTGGCTGCATGAGTTCTCTGATGTAATCCTTGAAGTGCTCTCCATGGCACTGTTTCTTGCCAGTCATTATGGATCAGTATCCCATCCAAACCCAAGTCATTATGGATCAGTATCCCATCCAATTCTACTATTACACTGTGTGCCCCTGCAAAAGCTCACGGTACAGAGCACATTCCACCCTGACCGCAATCCTCATCCTGCACTGACAATATCTGGTGTCCTGGAATTTCCTGGATCTATCCATATAACACTAATACAGCAGCAGCACTATCCACCACTAATTCCCTCTCTCCAACTATATGGGCATGGCGATGGCACTGGCCTCCTAATCTCCAACTCATGCTAATATACTCCACTTCTTCACTCTGAGTTGAACCTGTCTTCCTTTGAATACCATGCCTTACCTTTAACCTGTCCCACTAAACTGAACATCATTATCCTCTATTGTCCATGCGGTCTAGTGGAAAATTTCCTTGATGGACTCAACTTCCTCATTGGTTCTCTCCCAGACATCAGCACTCGATACTACTCGGGGATTTTAACATTCTAATCCAGCACCCTTATTTCTCTGGTTTCCCCCCACCTTTCACCTCAATCTAGTCCAGTCTACCTCTCCACATAAGGCTGGCAACCAAATTGACTTAATTATGGAATCCAAGATGGCAGCACGTCTGTCTCTGTCTTTGTCTGTATCTTAGAGCTTTTAGTACTAAAGTAGTTTTTTTCTAAGTTGGTGTCCCTGATAAACTCTCACCTTTTAGTAAAACGTTTTTGTAAAACTAATTTATTGAATAATACTGAAGTTTGAAGTGCTGATCATTTTATTTTCGTTGGAAAATGCAGAAAACCTGTTTGAGGGCATGTCGCCTTGACACTCACTGTTTCTGGATATATGGACCTCAATCAACCTGCAATCTGTGTATACTTGGCAGTTGTTAAAGATGATCCTCACCTTGCAAGTTGTAAGTTCAACTTAATATTCAATTTGAATGTCTTCATTACGAGGTATTGTATCCGTATCTCCTGGCTGGATTTCTGCTGTTGCTGCGCCCCTTCCTATGGTGGCCGTGGGTGCGAGGAATTTCAGCGCTCCACATTCACCTGAAAGCATCTGAAATTCACTGTGCTTCGCACCCACAACAGCAACACCTACACACACTCGTTCAGAGAGCATTCTCTACCCCGTCTTTTCCCTCACCCCTTCCACACTGTCAACTCTTAAAGCTCAAACAATTTGAACTGCTGTGGCAATTAAAAGTACTCTGTGTTTTGTTTTGTTTTTTAATGTCATGGGACTGCAGGGAAAATGAACTTTCTTTGGTATTCAAACCTAAAAATGTCCTCTCCCCAAGGCTAAGTGTTCTCTGTGGGGATATCACGCTCGGGCTAAAGGTTACTGTACCGAAGCGCATATCTGTGATTTTGAATGCTACGAATTTATGCTGCCTTCAAAGCTTGTTCATTTTAAATGACTCTTTCACAATTACTATGAACTTTTCCTAAATTTAAATATTTATTTAAATTTAGAATTTTAAATAGTCTGCTGTTGGTGTTTTTAAATTAAATTTATTTAAATTTAATTTACTCCATAAATTAAAAATGATATCCCACGCAAAGCCGCAAAACATAGACTTCTGGTAATACTTTTGTTAATGATCTGGGGGAATGTTCAGCCTAACCCTGGTCCTGACATGCACTGTATTCAAACACCTACAAATTTTAAATCTATGTCAGATTTGGACAGTATTCACCTTAATGTTAGGAGTTTGATCTCAAAGTTAGTTTTGGTGAGGATTTGGGTGAAATCGACTGACCCAGATGTGTTGTCTTATCTGAATCCTGGCTAACTAAAGCCAGTCTTGATAAGGAAGTTTGTATTGACGGCTATAACGTGTATTGATCTTATCGCCCACAGAAAGGCGGTGGTGTTGCTATTTATATCAAATGCAAATTTCATGTTAACTTAATTTGTTCTGACTCTTTGACCAAACAATTTGAGTTCCTTGCCCTAAATCTTGAAGTCATTACTGTGGTTGGGTGTTACAGGCACCCATCTGCAACAAATGACTGTCCTCATTGTTTAATTTTTTGACTCCCTGAATGCAAACTTTGTTTTTTGCAAAGACGGAATAAGGAGGTATTTGTTGAGCAGGGCTTTTTTGCATGATTTATTATATTTTGCCTGGCACAGAATTGCCCTTATTGATGAAGTTGAATTGGCCTGGATTTTTTTTCAAGACAGCTTTTTAAAAATTCTGAATAATAATAAAGGGGTGGGATAACCCCTGGTTCACAACGGAGCTCTTGAGTATGTTACATGAACTTAACGCAGCCTGAGCAAAGGCGAGGAAGTCTGGTGCTCAGGCTGATTGGCTTATCTTTAGACAGTTAAGAAATAAATGTTCATCTCTTATTAGGAGGATTAAAATCAGAGTTTTATCTATCCATAACTACAGAAAACAATCCAAAGAGATTCTGGAAAACTACTAAATCTTTGTCAGCCTGTGATAACTCTAAAAATCTACCTTCCTTTATAAGTAAGGACTCTGGTACTGTGTCTGATAGGTCAGAAATGTTGAACTGTTTTAATGAGCATTTTATATCTTCTGGGTTTTTATTTGATTCTGTCTTAACTTCTCCTGTTGTGGAACCTGAAAGCTGTGTTGACAATGCTGCTCATGTTGGTCAAACATTTTGCTTTACCCCCTTTTCTGTTGCTGAGGTTCACAATGCCCTAAAGCAGTTGAACCCACACAAATCAGGTGGCCTGGATCACCTGGAACCAGGTCTTCTAAAATTAGCAGAAGACTATATAGCTGAACCTCTGACAAATCGTTTTAATCTTACTTTGGTTCCTAATGAAATCACTAAAGTCTGGAAGGCTGCTTATGTTCTCCCCCTGTTAAAAAGGGGAGATTCTACACTGTTGAACAATTACAGACCAAACTCAAAACTCAGTTTAAGCAAAGGTTCTGGAAACACTGGTTAGTGACCAGATTAAGGAGTATTTATATACAAATGATAGGGTACCGTCACCCATTAAGTCCATGTGCCTTTTAAGCCCACTTTCAACTTTGAAGTCAAGTAAAAAAAGAGAGTGCCATTCATTATTTTAAACAATCCAGCAATTTGTTACTTCCGTATATTTTTTTATTGCACACCAATCATATTTTCCAGTGTTGAGTTAGCCCTGCCCATGTGTCTCTGGGAATCTCACACGAAGTCACCCAAAAAATAACTTAATATTTCTGTATGTGGGCAAAATAATAATTAATATCTCAGTGGGACAAACCTGGTGAAATAAGGTTAAGTAAAAAAAATAATAATTTAAAATTAGATCTACATCTTGTGATTATTACAAGAAATTGTGATATAAGATGCAAAGATGAGACCCCACTTCACCTCTCTGACCACTATTTTATACCATTCACCTGCTTTCTCAGTGGTCCTATCAATCTAGCATCCAGCCCATTTGTCACCTTCTGCCACAACTTACAAACCTCTGTCCAGATACCTTCGCTGCCACCAATAGAGTTATTTCTGCTCCCGTCTGTCAGTACTGCAGCATCCATGCTACTGTCCACGCTGTCTGGCACCCTTAAAGAGCTCTGTCCTATGGTCCTGAACTGATAAATGGCTAACTAAAACACTACAGATGCTGACAGCCAAAACCAAAATCTTAGGAAAAAAAAAATAAAAGATGGTGAAAAAAATCAAAACTGCTAGCTGACTTTCTGTCCCACCAAGTCCTTCTGGCTGACTTGTCATCTGCCATCTCATCTGCTAATACAGCTACCTTCCAAAAAAAATTGAAGCTACAACATTACAAATATCTGCAGTTATCTTCAAGCTAACTCTGTTGGCCTTGTGGTTGTGGTTTGCACCAACTGAACCTGGTCTCTTCATTTTCGGCAATTTCCAATGATGACCTTGTACATCATTGGAAATTCTTAACAAGCTAATGCCGAACCTCCTGTCCATTGGATCCTGTATTTTCTCCTCTCCTGCAGTCCTCTCCCCCAGCACTTTTTTTTTTTTATTTTTCCCCCCCCCCCCCCCCCCCCCCCCTTAACACAGCCAAACTGGTTAGCCCACCACAGCAACCTGCTCCCACCGAAGCTGTGGCATGTGATTCCTCCAACTGGCATGATGACTGGCCCTAGCTTCTTTTCCACTGTAGAGGCGCCACCAATCACACACTGCTTATGTTATTGGAGGGTTATGCAGTCAGCATATGTTATGGAGCCAAGGGATTTAGTTTAGATTAAGAACTCATTTCAGGGTTTTATGGATGTTGCTCACAGGGTAAAGTGTTTGCTTGGGAGCCTTGAGGTGTGGTGTTCGAATCCCAGCCTCACCATTACTGACTATGGCCAGAGGTCCACAGCGGCAAAGCAACAATTGGCCCAGCCTCACTGCGAATAGTAAGGCAGAACCTGCAGGCTGCATGGCTGACAAGGAGGGGTAGCTAGGGAGCAATAAACTGACAAACTTCAACCAGCCTTCACCCCTACCATCCCCTTGGCTCCGTTACCTCATCCCTTGGTTTTTCCTATCACTGCTATGTAGATGATACACAACTGGTTCCCACGGAGATGGATGTTGCAGTACACATTGAAGGCTTTCAAGCCGATGTCTCTGTCATAGATGACCAGTTATCATCTCAAAATGAACTCTCTCCAAAACTGAACATGTGTACTTCCTGGCTGCACCCTATCCACTGAAACCTCTCAATCACCATCCGTAACACAAGGGTGTCTTCATCCCAACCAAAAAACCTTGGCGATACTTTGGACAAGGACTTGTCTTCTTACTCAGACTATTGATTGTTGATCCTGTCATGTCACTTCTCTCTTTACATTATCCTCAAAATCCATCCATTCTCTCTTTGCATGCTACCCAGCTCATTGTCCTGGCCTTTGTGCTGTGCTGGACTACTGCAACTCACTCCTTACTGGTCTCCCAGCTTATGCTATCAAGCTACTCCAACGTATATAAAATGCTGCAGCTTGATTGGTATATAGTCAGCCACAATACTCACATGTCACGCCTCTCCTTTTCTCCCTTCACTGACTTCCTGTAGCTGCCTGGCTCTCTCTTCCTGAATGGCTGTCTCTTCATGGTCATGCCTCTTTTCCACTCTGCGGTAACGTTAGCACCCTGAATTCTCGATCCTCTGGTAATGTTTGCACACTGAACTCTTGGTCCTGCACTGACAGTAGTACGCTGACCTCTTGATCCTGTGGTAACAGAAACATGCTGAACTCAATCCTGCGGTAATGTTAGCAGACTTAACTCTAGATCCTGTGGTAACATTAGCATGCTGAGGTGGATTGCTGAAGACATTTGACAACCTAGACTGGTATGGCAGCAGGAGATCTGGGGAGGGGGGACTTGCTAAGCTCATTTGTTTCCTGGGTCAACAACCGAATGCCCTCGCATGTAAAATAAGTACATTTCTCTTTTGGTGTCCATGAAACTAGTGAATGCTGATAAATTACATTAGAATAAAATCTCTCCCACCCCTTTTACAGTTGGGGGAGCTGCTGAAGGACTGGCGCAGGCTGAATGTGGCCATCACACGGGCCAAACACAAGCTGATAATGCTGGGCTCCGCCTCCACCTCCCGCCGCTACACCCCATTAGAGCGACTGTTGGGACATCTGGAGCAGGAGAGTATGATATCCTTCACCAAGACTGAAACACTGAGCTGAAACATAAGCATAATTTCATGTGTGCGTGAGGACAGTATCACTTTTCCACAATTACATGGAAAAGTGAATTTTTGCATGAAGGTGTTTTCCTTAACAGAATCCTACATATTCCAGCTTCCACCTCGGGCTAATGAGGTCCCCATTAACCTGCAGCCTCTGCATCTCTGTGCTACACACCAACAGCAGAAGAAGCATTAACCTGCAGCCTCTGTCCTGTTTAAATGATAAAATCAGTTTGTTTTATGGTGTGTAAAAAAATTGAAAACCCCGCGCAAGACTGGAACTAAAATGTAAATCTGTAGTACAGTATTGTGTGTTTAAGTATTTTACCATAAATGTAGTAATGTAGACTCTTTACAAGATTTACAGTCAGTCTGATTTTCCTATTTCAACAGTGGTGCACAGTTAAGACTAGCAAGTCACATTCACAATTTTAAGTTTGGCTTAATACATGTATATATTTTGTAAGCTGTTTCTATAATGGTGCAGACCTTACAGGAAATTGTGGTGGTCCTGCTGAAGGTCTTTGTACAGTCTTATTCTGTTCATTTGATCTTTGATCCCAATCATGTCCAGAAATACTTTTTTGATACCAAAATTACCTCATGGCAATGGAAATTATGCTATTTTTTCCACTGTTTTACACTAGCTCCTTAAGATAGATACAGAATACACCAGTATCGAGTTCTAGTACCTCTGATTAGTCATGGGTTTAAATAATTATTTAATTTTTTTTGTAATAAATTGTAAAGCACATTGTGATGTGGTGTCAAGATTTATCTCCTATTTTTGGTTTTATGTTGCCACCTAGTGGTGTACTGGCCACTCCTCCCAGTGACAACACACCCCATGCACTTACATGGTACACTCCTCCCTGTGACAATGCACTCACAATTCTTCCGGTGCACCAGCAAAAGCTCAGGTGCTGTGCCGCATTTTCCATCTGCCAAAGGTGCCTCTCTGATTAGCATCGTGCCCGCCCTCTATATGAGGTATCTGCAGCCCTAAGAGCCTCAGACGCCTCGTGTAGCTTGTGCACAGCTCATGACTGCCCCATTAGCCCAAGTGTCAGGCTCCCCACTGACCTCTCCTTCAGCTGCTACTACTATTCACCACTAAAGCTTTGTAGGCAGGGGTCCAAATTGAATTGGCCATGCAAGGCTGAAATGTGGTGGTGCTTTGGAAGATTTCATCACCAGCCACACCTTAGGGCACATAGCTATGCGGATAACAAAATTATTTGCCAGACAAGTCAGTGGAATTACTGCTGAGAATTAAGGTCAGCTACATAGACTTATTACTGAAGCATTTTGAATGTTGCAGCTGTATTAACAGCAGAAAAACGATCTGCAGTAAAGCCAAAATGTTCAGCCAGAACAGCACTATGCAGTGGACCTTATTTTCAAGACATCAGCCAATCACCTTCAGGAGTCATAAGCATCCATCAGATCAGAAAGCCCTACCAAACATGCTGTCCAGCTACCCAATCAGATTGCCTGAAGACCATGTGCACACAGTATACACACACAAGATTATGCACACAACAAAGGCTTCAGATTTCACTTTTAACTTGTGTATCACTTAAACTACAGTAGCCATGTTTTATATTTCCTGAGTTTTAAATCACACGAAGCTGTGTAACTAGGGTAGGTTTAGTACCACCATGAAAACACAACTATATAATCAGCATGAGAACATTTCATGGGATTGGGTTTAAAAACTACATCTCTTTATTTGACATCTTGAACAATCCTGTCCAACATCAGAATTGGCAATATCCATAGCAAATGTGTACCAATCACAGCAACCCTTTGACATTCCACTTATGCTACAAACAGGATTTTTGACATGTTTATTGAAGGGAAGGGGATGGTATCATTCTAAAGCTTTTGGGTTCTAGGTCAACAACAGATGCTTTGAAAAAGTACCAAAATATGTATTCAAAATACCTCGTATAAACCTTTTTAAACTGTGCAAAGGGAAGGGAAATCACTGCAGAGATTATATGCTGCAGAGAAATATTTAGACTTTTCCATCAGGTAATCCTACTCCATAGTCCCAACACGTTTAAATATAATTTCACCTCAACAGCAATAGATTTTCAGTCGCAGTGTGGTCTCCCGTGTCCTGCTCTACATGTCAGACACAAAGGGACAGAGTCTGTGAAGAGTAAACACTGGAAGCAAACCCAAATGTCATCCATGGAACAAACATGACCAAAAACTCTACACGCCACTTCATGCAAACTCAACAAGCTGTTTTAACAGTTTACTTTATAAACAGTGACTCTCCCAGAGCCAGAGGTCTCCACATCCTCCCGTTTCTATTCAGCTTTTCTTCATTCAAAGTTACTGTTTCTACAATCTTCTTTGTCAAAAGCATTCTGTGACACTAAACTGACCTTACGGGGAAGACTTGCTTTGAAATCCCTGATTGGTTAAGACAATGATGACATTGTTACTTCCTTCAAATGTGTACATTCTCCACAAAAAAAACACAGGAATTTCCATTATGTAATTTAAAAAATGTATTAATGTACTTACATACTGGTGTTCAAAAACAGGCGACAAATGTTACATTACTTAACAGCTACCCAGGAGAAAATGTTTTTAGACTAAAAATGGACAGGTATGTGAAATATACATATATATATACATGAGTGCAGGCATGAAGGACATTACAGAGGAATCTATAGTTTCACTTGATGACCCCGAAGCATCAAATACTTTCATCCATGCTTGACAGATGGTCCTGACTGTCTCGTCTCCAGGTAAAGATTTTGGACATTGTAAATGATTCTCTGCTTGCAGCTGTGGGGTTTTGCCTAGGACGCGACTCTGACAAAAGGCTCTTTACCTGCAAAGGTATGGCAGTACTCCATGGGGGTAATCCATAATTTCTCTATGTAATTTTAACACTAGGGGCTTGTCTGTATAATTCTGAAATGACATCTTCCTGAATTGTAAGAATTTTGCATGAGGTTTGGAATCCCCAGCTTTCCATAGCCCAGAATCATCTCTCAATCATGGATGTTATCAAATTATAGGTGTATAATGATTTCCTTTGAGATTCACAGACTACTTAAAATTCTACCTCTGTCCAATAAACAGCAACAAATCAAACTTTGGGCAGGAAGAAAAAACTAGATGAGCACACAGCTGACAGTTATAAAAAATGGCCAAATACATTTTCACCAATTCATCAACATACTAATAGAAACGCCATGGTCCTCATGGTCTTTTTGAGTCTAATGTTCCAAGGGGAAAAAAAAGACCAGTTTGATTTTTTTAAAAAAGGATGGGCCTGTTTGTGCGCCTGTTTTTATTCAGATTTGGACTTCTTGTTATCGTTGCCGTTCTTCTCCAGACAGCTCTGCTCAGGTTTGCGTTTCTTGCCAGGCTCGCCCGAGGTGCACAAGTGTGGGATGAAGGTGATGATCATGCAGGTCATGTTGTCACATCCAGTCCCATCTCCCGATGTGTCAGGGGCCAAGCAGTGGTCCAGAAGCTGGAGGATTTTGAATTGATAAAGGATTATTACAAGTGTTATTTATGCTGATCTTACATTTCAGAATGTATTGTGTTCAAATGATCGTATTCTTGGGATAACTTGGAAATATATAAATTCTGAAAACCAGCACAGACTTCAATTCTATGGTAGAATGTTTCTTTCAGTTGTTCCCTCTTGTGTACCTTCTTGCGCCTTAAGCCATTAGTTTGAGAAAACTGGTCAATTTGACATTCATGGGTTATCCATATCAGTGTTTAAATGACGTAAGATTTTCTTTTACAATTAATGTCAGATGTGGAAACCTCAAATATTTTACACACGAAATTACCAGTGCAAAAGGAGGAATTGTTCATTTCATTCTTCAGTGAACTGACATTTCTGAAAAACTGGCATTAAAATTAATCACACAGAGAAAGTGATGCTGTTGAGAGTTCATTAGGGTAGGACTGAATAACTTCCAGAAAGATACTGCAGTCCTCAGATACTGCACATATGAAATTGTGGAAAACAAATCCTCCTTCTTTCCATGTTTTGTGGTTGAGTTTTTGATGCTTCACAACTTCTGCATAAGGTTAAGGTAGCGTACGGGGAGAAATCCCTGGAGAAATCACTGAATAAGGAACTTTCCATGTGGTGTTCGAAAGGTTTTTTT
>JAFBMS010001468.1:0-40842 GCA_019788955.1 Albula glossodonta
GTTGCTCTGAAGTTATGGAACTCTTTAGTGGTGATATCTGTATTGGCGTTGTTCTCCATAGATGTTGCTCTGAAGTTATGGAACTCTTTAGTGGTGATATCTGTATTGGCGTTGTTCTCCATAGATGTTGCTCTGAAGTTATGGAACTCTTTAGTGGTGATATCTGTATTGGCGTTGTTCTCCATAGATGTTGCTCTGAAGTTATGGAACTCTTTAGTGGTGATATCTGTATTGGCGTTGTTCTCCATAGATGTTGCTCTGAAGTTATGGAACTCTTTAGTGGTGATATCTGTATTGGCGTTGTTCTCCATAGATGTTGCTCTGAAGTTATGGAACTCTTTAGTGGTGATATCTGTATTGGCGTTGTTCTCCATAGATGTTGCTCTGAAGTTATGGAACTCTTTAGTGGTGATATCTGTATTGGCGTTGTTCTCCATAGATGTTGCTCTGAAGTTATGGAACTCTTTAGTGGTGATATCTGTATTGGCGTTGTTCTCCATAGATGTTGCTCTGAAGTTGTGGAACTCTTTAGTGGTGATATCTGTATTGGCGTTGTTCTCCATAGATGTTGCTCTGAAGTTATGGAACTCTTTAGTGGTGATATCTGTATTGGCGTTGTTCTCCATAGATGTTGCTTTTTGGTGATGCTGCTATGTAGTGAAATTGCTGTGATATGAAGTTCTCTACAGTGATGCTGCTCTGTAGTGGTGTGGCTGTGTAGAATTTGGTCTGTGGTGATATTTGTCTATACTGATGTGGCTGTGTAGATATTGTTCTATAGTGGTGTGGCTGTGTGGATGTTGGTCTGTAGTTATGCTGCTCTATAGTGGTGTGGCTGTGTGGATGTTGGTCTGTAGTGATGCTGCTCTATAGTGGTGTGGCTGTGTGGATGTTGGTCTGTAGTGGTGTGGCTGTGTGGATGTTGGTCTGTAGTGATGCTTCTATAGTGGTGTGGCTGTGTGGATGTTGGTCTGTAGTGATGCTGCTCTATAGTGGTGAGGCTGTGTAGATGTTGGTCTGTGGTGATATTTGTCTATAGTGGTGTGGCTGTGTGGATGTTGGTCTGTAGTGATGCTGCTCTGTAGTGGTGTGGCTGTGTAGAATTTGGTCTGTGGTGATATTTGTCTATACTGATGTGGCTGTGTAGATATTGTTCTATAGTGGTGTGGCTGTGTAGATGTTGGTCTGTAGTGATGCTGCTCTATAGTGGTGTGGCTGTGTGGATGTTGGTCTGTAGTGATGCTGCTCTATAGTGGTGAGGCTGTGTAGATGTTGGTCTGTGGTGATATTTGTCTATAGTGGTGTGGCTGTGTAGAATTTGGTCTGTAGTGATGCTGCTCTGTAGTGGTGTGGCTGTGTAGAATTTGGTCTGTGGTGACATTTGTCTATAGTGATGTGGCTGTGTAGATATTGTTCTATAGTGGTGTGGCTGTGTAGATGTTGGTCTGTAGTGATGCTGCTCTATAGTGGTGTGGCTGTGTGGATGTTGGTCTGTGGAGATATTTGTCTATAGTGGTGAGGCTGTGTAGATGTTGGTCTGTGGTGATGCTGCTCTATAGTGGTGTTGCTGTGTAGATGTTGGTCTGTAGTTATGCTGCTCTATAGTGGTGTGGCGATGTTACCCTATAGTTTTCCCTATAGTGATGCTCTCTGCAGTAATGTTCTCTGTATTAATGTTACTCTGTAATTATTGTGCTCTGAATCAGTGCCACTATGATGTGATGTTCTTTGTAGTAATGTTGCTATATAGTGATGTACCTCTGTAGCCATGTTGCTTTGCAGTAATGGTCTCTGGCTCTCTGATGCAATGATCTCTGTAGCAGACACAGAGGATGACTTGGACATAAAGGAGCAGAGACTAAGCATCATCGCGGATCACCTGGGCTTCAGCTGGGCAGGTGAGGAGGGGACTGACCAAACAGTCCAGTTACAGACAACCATTTAAAAGTGAAAACTGTGACACCAAGATTTGCTCCTTGAAGAGATTTTGAGAGAGTAAATAAAACTGTAAATGAATTTCAGAGCTGGCCCAGGAGCTGGAGTTTAGCAGAGACTGTATCCAGCAGATTCGAAACCACAACCCCAACTCTCTGCAGGACCAAAGCCACGCTCTGTTGAAGCTCTGGATTGAGAGGGAGGGAGAGCATGCCACAGGTCTGTGCTTACATCTCTATTTAACACACACACACACACACACTCACACACACACACACACTCCTTCACAAATACATGCCCATGTATGTACACTCACCTACACGTGCATGGACACACACCAACGCACAATCGCCTACACATACACCTATAGACACATACACACCCTCACACATACATGCACCCACACACACCTACACACAGTCATCTACACATACACCTACAGATACACACATGCTTGGATATGTACAATCACACACACACGTATGTACACATATTTACAAATGTAGAAGGGTTTGATGCACATGTAAAGTACAGGGACAAAGAGTAAATCTCTCATTTATGGCTATAGTACGACAGTAGTTTTGCAGTTGCTGAACATTTTACATGTTAATGAACATTTGCACACAGAAAGCAGCCTTGTTAAGGCACTCGCTAAGATCAACCGTGTGGACATAGCACATCTGATGGAGATGAAAATGGACCAGTCTTGGACCTATGGAGATAGGGAAAGGACCGCGTCACTGGACCAGAGTGATGGTATGATAATAAAAGCCCCACAGAGAAATCAGTAATTCAAAAATTGAGGCTATTCTGACCTCTGAAGTGACCAGAGAAAATGTTGAAACTAACATCAGTAACTCATTAATTTTGAATATGTTTTGCTGTGTCTGTACATTACTATATGTCTGTGTCTGTCTGTGTGTGCATATGTTGAGTGTGCGAGTGTGCGTCTGCCTGCCTGTATGGTGGGTGTCTGTGTATTTGTGTGTGTGTGTTTCTGGGTGCAAATTTCAAAGTACCCTTGGGTCTGTTTCTGTGTGCAGGTTTCTCAGTGCTGCAGGAAGAGATGGACAGTAGCCCTAAGCTGGTGCATCATGTAACCCCACACAGACCTCCCCCAGCAGCCTCTGAAGAGGACCTATCCATGGCCTCGCTTCATGAAATCACACCTCAAAATTATCTCACAGGACACACCCGCGGAGAGGAGCTGCAGACCAACCTGCAGAGAGAAAAGGAAATGCCAGAGTATGTCACTCTATTCACTTCAAGAGTTGAGACAACAATAGTTTTGTGCATGAAGTGACAGATTTGCTGTTTAAACTAAACTAAACTAAACTGAGGCTGCACTGTAAACTAATTGGACAGTTGAGTAAAGCAAAAGGGTTGATGGGTAAAGTGAAAGGGTTGATGGATAAAGTGAAAGGGTTGATGGGTAAAGTGAAAGGGTTGATGGGTAAGGTGAAAGGGTTGAGGGGTAAAGTGAAAGGGTTGATGGGTAAAGCGAAAGGGTTGATGGGTACGGTGAAAGGGATGATGGGTAAAGTGAAAGGGTTGATGGGTAAGGTGAAAGGGTTGATGGGTAAAGTGAAAGGGTTGATGGGTGAAGCGAAAGGGTTGATGGGTACGGTGAAAGGGTTGATGGGTAAAGTGAAAGGGTTGATGGGTAAAGCGAAAGGGTTGATGGGTAAAGTGAAAGGGTTGATGGGTAAAGCGATGGTTCTTGTTACAGGGAGATGGGCCAGGCCCAGTCCTTCTGCCAGGAGGTACACACAGAGCCCAGAGAACAAGTAAGTCCTCACTTGCCAGAGCGCAACCTACCAATGAAAATGGAGTCGCTGGTGCATGACCCTCTCTACAAAGTGACAGTCCTGTCTCAGGTGTCCCAAAGAACCATTCAGAATCAGTCACCTGCCACAAGTGCTGAGCCCACACCCAAGCCAGTCCTGACCAGCGCTTCTCAGGCTGATTTGGTTTTTGAGCCAGGTAGTGAGGAGTCCAGCTTGAATAGGTTGGTAATAGTCAGGGATTTTGGAAGCATCCTGTCAGAGTCAGACACGGCTGAATGTGACTTTGATGGGCTGTGGTTGGAGCTGAGAGAGACAGCTCAGGATTATGCCTTTGGCTCCAGTGCTTCCCTGAGCGAGGGTGAGGAAGTGGAGCTGCCAGACGACTGCGCCACAGCACCCCCTAACACCAACCCTCCCACCCCTGATTCTGCCTCGCTGGTTTGCTTTAATAAGGAAGAGAAGAGCAGCCAGTCAGTCTCCAGCAGCTTAGAGAACCGCAGCCAATCAGAAATCAGTAGTACATCAAACAGCATACAATCAGGGCTCAGCAGCTTAGAGAACTGCAACCAATCAAGTCTCAACAGCACAGTGAACAGCAGCCAATCAAGTCTCAGCAGCACAGAGAACAGCGGCCAATCAGGTCTCAATAGCACAGATAACAGCAGCCAATCAGTAACCAGTAGTGCAGAAAACAGCAGCCAATCAGAGCTCAGCAGTTCAGGGGACAACAACCAAGTAGGCTTCAGCATTGCAAAACACAGCTATGATAACATAGAAATAAGTAGCCAATCAGGGCATAGTGAAGCAGAAATATATAGCCAATCAGGGTATGGTAATACAGGAATAAACAGTCTGTCAGGGCAAAGTAACATAGAAAAAAACAGTCAGTCACCTGAGTGGGATGAGTTAAATAGCAGTTACTGGGCAGAGGCCTGTGGGTCTGGGGAGTGCGGGCTGCACTGGGCCACCTCTTTGTTTGTGAATGAGTCTGAACTGACCTACATGGATGATCAAGGCCTGGAGCCCAGACAGGAAAAAGTCTCTGCCCACTTTTGCTCCTCGGACTCAACCCTTGAGAAATGTAGACAGCTTGCAAAACCTAACCTAGTCACCAAACACAGCTGTGACTCCATCCTTGATAAACCTGGACCCCCCATAAAGACTGACTCTGTAAATGAGCACATTCAGGTATCCAGGCAGCCAAGGGGGTGCACACCACCAGCTCCTGAATCAAATGCCTCCAAAACACATGCACCTAATTATGAACCACACACACGACTGCCACATTCTGATGCTTCTGAGTGGGAAACTGATTCATTTTCTGAGGGTTCAGAGCTTGACAACAGGATGTCATCACCGGAGTCGGTGATGTCTGTAAGTGACTACAGGGCACTGTCACCCGACTCACCCATACCATATCAAAGACAAATCCTGTGGAACACTATGGTACCACAGTCTGACAACAGGCCATCATCGCCAGTCTCATTACTGGAAGATGCAATATGGCATTTGGGTGTACCTCAGACATCACAACATTTTTCCAAATTTGACTCACAAGTGAATTCGACTAATTTAGATGACCCACTACATGCAAACATTAACCACATCGCAAAAAACTCACCACAGTCTACTTTTCCATTAGGAAAAATATCACGACCATCAGAATCTATTTGGTCAGAATCTGAAATTGAAATATTTCCTCGAGAAAGTGAATCCACTCAAGAATCTGTATCTAGTGCACATGTAGAACTCAGGAAAGCATCACCCATAGCCACTGTCACCTTAGTGCCTGCACATGATTCAGAACTCCCACCAGATGGAGACATTGTGAAACTCATAGAATCGTCACCGCAGCCCTATGTTTTGGCAGAAAGAATAAGATCACCTTCACCTAAGTATCTCGCTTTAGAACCTGATGTGGCAATGGTTTCTCAGGAAAATGAGTTCAGGGAAGAGAGTGGACCTCTCAAGCGCTTGATGACTTTGGATGTGAAAGGCAGGCCCATGTCTCCTGAATGGTCAACATCAAAATGTGAAGGTGAATCAGCAGTCGAGGCGCCCTCCACGTCATTGCCAGAAGTAGCTCACAGTAGTGCAAGGCTGTCTCCTCATGATAGCTCACAGCAGATGGGATCACCAGTATTTAGTGGATCACCTGGTGAATCCAGTCAAGAAGGATCAGTTCTCATCGTATCATCAATGAAGCTGGGTGAAAGCATGGCCGAATACACTGATGAACCTGCTGGGTCTTCACGAGATGTATCTGGTGCAGATGTAGTACTGATTAAAACATCCACCATATTATTGGATTTGAGCGATGAATATTTCTGGTCTGCCCAGTCTGTAAATGCTTCATTGCCCTCTGGGTGTCTGAGGTACCCACGACAAAGTCAGAATTCAGATCACTGTCAACTGAAACCAACAGAATGGAGACAAAGGATAAAGTATTTTTCCCAGAATTAGCCATGCCGGAATCTGAAGGCAAACATCCACTGACTGAATCACTCATAGATAGTGTAGATATTTCACCAAAACCACTTACGGAAAGTCCATGCCCGCCACCTGAATCGGCGACTGTAATTACTGACATTAGTGCTCAGTTAGGTGATTCATTGCCATCTGTAGATGAACAGAGGATACCCTCTCCTGCCTCAAATGTTGATCAGTGCACAGCTGTTTTGCATGAATCCTCAGTTTCTTTAGCAGAACCTACATACCGCCACCACCAATCACTATACGCATTTCAGAAAAGTCAGACATAGACACAAGAGCTGAAGGCAGAGAAAACAGTTGTATCTTATGAACACCATACTCAAGATGGGCAATGTTTATCCGAGTCAGAGACATTAGCCATGGACACAAGTACTGAATCCGTTGCACAGTTAGTGACTGTGGATGATTCCAGTCTCCCACCAGATTCAGATATTCTAAATTGGACGGTGTCATCCCCTCCGTTCTCTCTTGCAGAAGCAGGACAAAGACCATATTCCACTGAATCGCAATGGTCAGACGTTGAATTGTCAGACATATATCTTGAAAACTTTTTCATAGAGTACAGACCCTTCTCACCCGAAACGGTTCACATCACAATCTACAGATAGTCCTGCTGGCGATGGTTCCCTTGATGAAGTTATAGCCCCCACTTTGGCATCTCCAGTAGATTGTAGACCATTTCCCCTGAATTCATAACTGAATACATGCCTAATTCAGCTGAATCAGCCATATTTGTGTTTGATCTCAGAGTTCGAGAGTGTGAGTCACTGCAGTTCTGCTTTTACGATAGGCCACGTTCACCTCAGTCGTACGTATCAGTAAATGAGTACCGATCGTTATCCCCCGACTCACCCATACCTCAATACGAAACACAGTTGCCGGAACCTATACCATGGGAGCCGGCATGCACATCGACATCGCGCTGAATCAGTGCTCTCAGACTCTGATTATACTGAGCTTTATCTTGAGTTCATGGGTGCGGATTGTCGAGCGTCATCCTCTGGATCGCCTGTGTCAGGACAGAGGATAGAACCCAATCAGCTGAAACTTTTGCTGGCAAAGAAGAAAGTTTAGCCGAGTCTGCAATGTTGGACACAGACACAGGAGCTGACACCACTGTGACCTTGGTGCCTGCAGGTGATTTTGAACTCCTACCAGATGGAGACTTTTTACAGCTCACAGAATCTGCCCCACAGTCGTCTGTTGTACACACAGGACAAAGATTGTTATCGAGGTCCCCTGAGACAAAAGCAATGGAAAGTAAGGACAGACCCTCATCACCAGAGAACCATGTCAGAGACACAAGGAAAACATCAAGCAGCTACATTTCTACGAGCTAAAATGGAAGATGATTCGTTCGAATCAGTTATGGAGTATACAGCTCAAACACCTGAACTGGTGGAGGTGGTAGCTGACATTGATGGAATGTCTACCGATTCATTGCCAACTGTCAGTGAGCCCAGACCACTCTCATCTGACTCAAGTGTTCTTCAGTGCAAAGAACCTTCACCGGAATCCCCAGCGTCTTCAGAAGAATACTTGTCATCATCACCGGGACAAACGGTGTTTGAGAAAGTGAATACAGCTGAGCCTGTCGATGATGGTGGACTGTGTGTGCCTGAATCAATGATGGCGGACATACACCCAAGAACTGAGTCCCCCGAATTGTTAGTGCCTGCAGATGATTCAGAACTCCCACCAGATGGAGACATTGTGAAACTCACAGAATCGCCACCGCAGCCCTACGTTTTGGCAGAAAGAATAAGATCACCTTCACCTAAGTATCTCGCTTTAGAACCTGATGTGGCAATGGTTTCTCAGGAAAATGAGTTCAGGGAAGAGAGTGGACCTCTCGAGCGCTTGATGACTTTGGATGTGAAAGGCAGGCCCATGTCTCCTGAATGGTCAGCATCAAAATGTGAAGGTGAATCAGCAGTCGAGGCGCCCTCCACGTCATTGCCAGAAGTAGCTCACAGTAGTGCAAGGCTGTCTCCTCATGATAGCTCACAGCAGATGGGATCACCAGTATTTAGTGGATCACCTGGTGAATCCAGTCAAGAAGGATCAGTTCTCATCGTATCATCAATGAAGCTGGGTGAAAGCATGGCCGAATATACTGATGAACCTGCTGGGTCTTCACGAGATGGATCTGGTGCAGATGTAGTACTGATTAAAACATCCACCATATTATTGGATTTGAGCGATGAATATTTCTGGTCTGCCCAGTCTGTAAATGCTTCATTGCCCTCTGGGTGTCTGAGGTACCCCACGACAAAGTCAGAATTCAGATCACTGTCAACTGAAACCAACAGAATGGAGACAAAGGATAAAGTATTTTTCCCAGAATTAGCCATGCCGGAATCTGAAGGCAAACATCCACTGACTGAATCACTCATAGATAGTGTAGATATTTCACCAAAACCACTTACGGAAAGTCCATGCCCGCCACCTGAATCGGCGACTGTAATTACTGACATTAGTGCTCAGTTAGGTGATTCATTGCCATCTGTAGATGAACAGAGGATACCCTCTCCTGCCTCAAATGTTGATCAGTGCACAGCTGTTTGCATGAATCCTCAGTTTCTTTCTTTAGCAGAACCTACATTACCGTCACCAAATACTATACGCATTTCAGAAAAGTCAGACATAGACACAAGAGCTGAAGGCATTGTGACCTTGGTACCTAAAGATGATTCTGAATTCCCACCAGATGCAAGCCCTGTAGAACTCACAGGCTCATCACCGCAGTCCTATGTGTTAGCAACAGAAGACATATCATTAGTAACATCAATACCATTGGAAAGGGAGGACAGGTCATTATCGCCAGAGTCAGTCTTTCCAGTATACGAAGGGCAAAGTCAATTAAGCCAGTTTCACAGTGGCAAAACTTACATTTCAAAAGAATCACTTGTGGAAGACAGAAATCCTTTACCTGAAACGCTAAACGTACGTCCTGAAATTAGTCCCGTGTCAACCGGTCATTTGACATCTGCGGATGAACATGGACCACTTTTAATTGACCCAAGTGTTGCTGAGAGTACAGGGTCTTTGCCTGAATCCTGGGTTTCCTCGGAAGACCGTGCTTCATCATCACCTGAGACAATAGTGCCTGAGCCAGAGAAAACGGTTGTATCTTATGAACACTATACTCAAGATGGGCAATGTTTATCCGAGTCAGAGACATTAGCCATGGACACAAGTACTGAATCCGTTGCACAGTTAGTGACTGTGGATGATTCCAGTCTCCCACCAGATTCAGATATTCTAAATTGGACGGTGTCATCCCCTCCGTTCTCTCTTGCAGAAGCAGGACAAAGACCATATTCCGCTGAATCGCAATGGTCAGACGTTGAATTGTCAGACATATATCTTGAAAACTTTTTCATAGAGTACAGACCCTTCTCACCCGAAACGGTTACATCACAATCTACAGATAGTCCTGCTGGCGATGGTTCCCTTGATGAAGTTATAGCCCCCACTTTGGCATCTCCAGTAGATTGTAGACCATTTCCCCCTGAATTCATAACTGAATACATGCCTAATTCAGCTGAATCAGCCATATTTGTGTTTGATCTCAGAGTTCGAGAGTGTGAGTCACTGCAGTTCTGCTTTTACGATAGGCCACGTTCACCTCAGTCGTACGTATCAGTAAATGAGTACCGATCGTTATCCCCCGACTCACCCATACCTCAATACGAAACACAGTTGCCGGAACCTATACCATGGGAGCCGGCATGCACATCGACATCGGCTGAATCAGTGCTCTCAGACTCTGATTATACTGAGCTTTATCTTGAGTTCATGGGTGCGGATTGTCGAGCGTCATCCTCTGGATCGCCTGTGTCAGGGACAGAGGATAGAACCCAATCATCTGAAACTTTTGCTGGCAAAGAAGAAAGTTTAGCCGAGTCTGCAATGTTGGACACAGACACAGGAGCTGACACCACTGTGACCTTGGTGCCTGCAGGTGATTTTGAACTCCTACCAGATGGAGACTTTTTACAGCTCACAGAATCTGCACCACAGTCGTCTGTTGTACACACAGGACAAAGATTGTTATCGAGGTCCCCTGAGACAAAAGCAATGGAAAGTAAGGACAGACCCTCATCACCAGAGATAACCATGTCAGAGACACAAGGAAAACATCAAGCAGCTACATTTCTACGAGCTAAAATGGAAGATGATTCGTTCGAATCAGTTATGGAGTATACAGCTCAAACACCTGAACTGGTGGAGGTGGTAGCTGACATTGATGGAATGTCTACCGATTCATTGCCAACTGTCAGTGAGCCCAGACCACTCTCACCTGACTCAAGTGTTCTTCAGTGCAAAGAACCTTCACCGGAATCCCCAGCGTCTTCAGAAGAATACTTGTCATCATCACCGGGACAAACGGTGTTTGAGAAAGTGAATACAGCTGAGCCTGTCGATGATGGTGGACTGTGTGTGCCTGAATCAATGATGGTGGACATACACCCAAGAACTGAGTCCCCCGAATTGTTAGTGCCTGCAGATGATTCAGAACTCCCACCAGATGGAGACATTGTGAAACTCACAGAATCGTCACCGCAGCCCTACGTTTTGGCAGAAAGAATAAGATCACCTTCACCTAAGTATCTCGCTTTAGAACCTGATGTGGCAATGGTTTCTCAGGAAAATGAGTTCAGGGAAGAGAGTGGACCTCTCGAGCGCTTGATGACTTTGGATGTGAAAGGCAGGCCCATGTCTCCTGAATGGTCAGCATCAAAATGTGAAGGTGAATCAGCAGTCGAGGCGCCCTCCACGTCATTGCCAGAAGTAGCTCACAGTAGTGCAAGGCTGTCTCCTCATGATAGCTCACAGCAGATGGGATCACCAGTATTTAGTGGATCACCTGGTGAATCCAGTCAAGAAGGATCAGTTCTCATCGTATCATCAATGAAGCTGGGTGAAAGCATGGCCGAATATACTGATGAACCTGCTGGGTCTTCACGAGATGTATCTGGTGCAGATGTAGTACTGATTAAAACATCCACCATATTATTGGATTTGAGCGATGAATATTTCTGGTCTGCCCAGTCTGTAAATGCTTCATTGCCCTCTGGGTGTCTGAGGTACCCCACGACAAAGTCAGAATTCAGATCACTGTCAACTGAAACCAACAGAATGGAGACAAAGGATAAAGTATTTTTCCCAGAATTAGCCATGCCGGAATCTGAAGGCAAACATCCACTGACTGAATCACTCATAGATAGTGTAGATATTTCACCAAAACCACTTACGGAAAGTCCATGCCCGCCACCTGAATCGGCGACTGTAATTACTGACATTAGCGCTCAGTTAGGTGATTCATTGCCATCTGTAGATGAACAGAGGATACCCTCTCCTGCCTCAAATGTTGATCAGTGCACAGCTGTTTTGCATGAATCCTCAGTTTCTTTAGCAGAACCTACATTACCGTCACCAAATACTATACGCATTTCAGAAAAGTCAGACATAGACACAAGAGCTGAAGGCATTGTGACCTTGGTACCTAAAGATGATTCTGAATTCCCACCAGATGCAAGCCCTGTAGAACTCACAGGCTCATCACCGCAGTCCTATGTGTTAGCAACAGAAGACATATCATTAATAACATCAATACCATTGGAAAGGGAGGACAGGTCATTATCGCCAGAGTCAGTCTTTCCAGTATACGAAGGGCAAAGTCAATTAAGCCAGTTTCACAGTGGCAAAACTTACATTTCAAAAGAATCACTTGTGGAAGACAGAAATCCTTTACCTGAAACGCTAAACGTACGTCCTGAAATTAGTCCCGTGTCAACCGGTCATTTGACATCTGCGGATGAACATGGACCACTTTTAATTGACCCAAGTGTTGCTGAGAGTACAGGGTCTTTGCCTGAATCCTGGGTTTCCTCGGAAGACCGTGCTTCATCATCACCTGAGACAATAGTGCCTGAGCCAGAGAAAACGGTTGTATCTTATGAACACCATACTCAAGATGGGCAATGTTTATCCGAGTCAGAGACATTAGCCATGGACACAAGTACTGAATCCGTTGCACAGTTAGTGACTGTGGATGATTCCAGTCTCCCACCAGATTCAGATATTCTAAATTGGACGGTGTCATCCCCTCCGTTCTCTCTTGCAGAAGCAGGACAAAGACCATATTCCGCTGAATCGCAATGGTCAGACGTTGAATTGTCAGACATATATCTTGAAAACTTTTTCATAGAGTACAGACCCTTCTCACCCGAAACGGTTACATCACAATCTACAGATAGTCCTGCTGGCGATGGTTCCCTTGATGAAGTTATAGCCCCCACTTTGGCATCTCCAGTAGATTGTAGACCATTTCCCCCTGAATTCATAACTGAATACATGCCTAATTCAGCTGAATCAGCCATATTTGTGTTTGATCTCAGAGTTCGAGAGTGTGAGTCACTGCAGTTCTGCTTTTACGATAGGCCACGTTCACCTCAGTCGTACGTATCAGTAAATGAGTACCGATCGTTATCCCCCGACTCACCCATACCTCAATACGAAACACAGTTGCCGGAACCTATACCATGGGAGCCGGCATGCACATCGACATCGGCTGAATCAGTGCTCTCAGACTCTGATTATACTGAGCTTTATCTTGAGTTCATGGGTGCGGATTGTCGAGCGTCATCCTCTGGATCGCCTGTGTCAGGGACAGAGGATAGAACCCAATCAGCTGAAACTTTTGCTGGCAAAGAAGAAAGTTTAGCCGAGTCTGCAATGTTGGACACAGACACAGGAGCTGACACCACTGTGACCTTGGTGCCTGCAGGTGATTTTGAACTCCTACCAGATGGAGACTTTTTACAGCTCACAGAATCTGCACCACAGTCGTCTGTTGTACACACAGGACAAAGATTGTTATCGAGGTCCCCTGAGACAAAAGCAATGGAAAGTAAGGACAGACCCTCATCACCAGAGATAACCATGTCAGAGACACAAGGAAAACATCAAGCAGCTACATTTCTACGAGCTAAAATGGAAGATGATTCGTTCGAATCAGTTATGGAGTATACAGCTCAAACACCTGAACTGGTGGAGGTGGTAGCTGACATTGATGGAATGTCTACCGATTCATTGCCAACTGTCAGTGAGCCCAGACCACTCTCATCTGACTCAAGTGTTCTTCAGTGCAAAGAACCTTCACCGGAATCCCCAGCGTCTTCAGAAGAATACTTGTCATCATCACCGGGACAAACGGTGTTTGAGAAAGTGAATACAGCTGAGCCTGTCGATGATGGTGGACTGTGTGTGCCTGAATCAATGATGGCGGACATACACCCAAGAACTGAGTCCCCCGAATTGTTAGTGCCTGCAGATGATTCAGAACTCCCACCAGATGGAGACATTGTGAAACTCACAGAATCGCCACCGCAGCCCTACGTTTTGGCAGAAAGAATAAGATCACCTTCACCTAAGTATCTCGCTTTAGAACCTGATGTGGCAATGGTTTCTCAGGAAAATGAGTTCAGGGAAGAGAGTGGACCTCTCGAGCGCTTGATGACTTTGGATGTGAAAGGCAGGCCCATGTCTCCTGAATGGTCAGAATCAAAATGTGAAGGTGAATCAGCAGTCGAGGCGCCCTCCACGTCATTGCCAGAAGTAGCTCACAGTAGTGCAAGGCTGTCTCCTCATGATAGCTCACAGCAGATGGGATCACCAGTATTTAGTGGATCACCTGGTGAATCCAGTCAAGAAGGATCAGTTCTCATCGTATCATCAATGAAGCTGGGTGAAAGCATGGCCGAATATACTGATGAACCTGCTGGGTCTTCACGAGATGTATCTGGTGCAGATGTAGTACTGATTAAAACATCCACCATATTATTGGATTTGAGCGATGAATATTTCTGGTCTGCCCAGTCTGTAAATGCTTCATTGCCCTCTGGGTGTCTGAGGTACCCCACGACAAAGTCAGAATTCAGATCACTGTCAACTGAAACCAACAGAATGGAGACAAAGGATAAAGTATTTTTCCCAGAATTAGCCATGCCGGAATCTGAAGGCAAACATCCACTGACTGAATCACTCATAGACAGTGTAGATATTTCACCAAAACCACTTACGGAAAGTCCATGCCCGCCACCTGAATCGGCGACTGTAATTACTGACATTAGCGCTCAGTTAGGTGATTCATTGCCATCTGTAGATGAACAGAGGATACCCTCTCCTGCCTCAAATGTTGATCAGTGCACAGCTGTTTTGCATGAATCCTCAGTTTCTTTAGCAGAACCTACATTACCGTCACCAAACACTATACTCATGTCAGAAAAGTCAGACATAGACACAAGAGCTGAAGGCATTGTGACCTTGGTACCTAAAGATGATTCTGAATTCCCACCAGATGCAAGCCCTGTAGAACTCACAGGCTCATCACCGCAGTCCTATGTGTTAGCAACAGAAGACATATCATTAATAACATCAATACCATTGGAAAGGGAGGACAGGTCATTATCGCCAGAGTCAGTCTTTCCAGTATACGAAGGGCAAAGTCAATTAAGCCAGTTTCACAGTGGCAAAACTTACATTTCAAAAGAATCACTTGTGGAAGACAGAAATCCTTTACCTGAAACGCTAAACGTACGTCCTGAAATTAGTCCCGTGTCAACCGGTCATTTGACATCTGCGGATGAACATGGACCACTTTTAATTGACCCAAGTGTTGCTGAGAGTACAGGGTCTTTGCCTGAATCCTGGGTTTCCTCGGAAGACCGTGCTTCATCATCACCTGAGACAATAGTGCCTGAGCCAGAGAAAACGGTTGTATCTTATGAACACCATACTCAAGATGGGCAATGTTTATCCGAGTCAGAGACATTAGCCATGGACACAAGTACTGAATCCGTTGCACAGTTAGTGACTGTGGATGATTCCAGTCTCCCACCAGATTCAGATATTCTAAATTGGACGGTGTCATCCCCTCCGTTCTCTCTTGCAGAAGCAGGACAAAGACCATATTCCGCTGAATCGCAATGGTCAGACGTTGAATTGTCAGACATATATCTTGAAAACTTTTTCATAGAGTACAGACCCTTCTCACCCGAAACGGTTACATCACAATCTACAGATAGTCCTGCTGGCGATGGTTCCCTTGATGAAGTTATAGCCCCCACTTTGGCATCTCCAGTAGATTGTAGACCATTTCCCCCTGAATTCATAACTGAATACATGCCTAATTCAGCTGAATCAGCCATATTTGTGTTTGATCTCAGAGTTCGAGAGTGTGAGTCATTGCAGTTCTGCTTTTACGATAGGCCACGTTCACCTCAGTCGTACGTATCAGTAAATGAGTACCGATCGTTATCCCCCGACTCACCCATACCTCAATACGAAACACAGTTGCCGGAACCTATACCATGGGAGCCGGCATGCACATCGACATCGGCTGAATCAGTGCTCTCAGACTCTGATTATACTGAGCTTTATCTTGAGTTCATGGGTGCGGATTGTCGAGCGTCATCCTCTGGATCGCCTGTGTCAGGGACAGAGGATAGAACCCAATCATCTGAAACTTTTGCTGGCAAAGAAGAAAGTTTAGCCGAGTCTGCAATGTTGGACACAGACACAGGAGCTGACACCACTGTGACCTTGGTGCCTGCAGGTGATTTTGAACTCCTACCAGATGGAGACTTTTTACAGCTCACAGAATCTGCACCACAGTCGTCTGTTGTACACACAGGACAAAGATTGTTATCGAGGTCCCCTGAGACAAAAGCAATGGAAAGTAAGGACAGACCCTCATCACCAGAGATAACCATGTCAGAGACACAAGGAAAACATCAAGCAGCTACATTTCTACGAGCTAAAATGGAAGATGATTCGTTCGAATCAGTTATGGAGTATACAGCTCAAACACCTGAACTGGTGGAGGTGGTAGCTGACATTGATGGAATGTCTACCGATTCATTGCCAACTGTCAGTGAGCCCAGACCACTCTCACCTGACTCAAGCGTTCTTCAGTGCAAAGAACCTTCACCGGAATCCCCAGCGTCTTCAGAAGAATACTTGTCATCATCACCGGGACAAACGGTGTTTGAGAAAGTGAATACAGCTGAGCCTGTCGATGATGGTGGACTGTGTGTGCCTGAATCAATGATGGTGGACATACACCCAAGAACTGAGTCCCCCGAATTGTTAGTGCCTGCAGATGATTCAGAACTCCCACCAGATGGAGACATTGTGAAACTCACAGAATCGCCACCGCAGCCCTACGTTTTGGCAGAAAGAATAAGATCACCTTCACCTAAGTATCTCGCTTTAGAACCTGATGTGGCAATGGTTTCTCAGGAAAATGAGTTCAGGGAAGAGAGTGGACCTCTCGAGCGCTTGATGACTTTGGATGTGAAAGGCAGGCCCATGTCTCCTGAATGGTCAGCATCAAAATGTGAAGGTGAATCAGCAGTCGAGGCGCCCTCCACGTCATTGCCAGAAGTAGCTCACAGTAGTGCAAGGCTGTCTCCTCATGATAGCTCACAGCAGATGGGATCACCAGTATTTAGTGGATCACCTGGTGAATCCAGTCAAGAAGGATCAGTTCTCATCGTATCATCAATGAAGCTGGGTGAAAGCATGGCCGAATATACTGATGAACCTGCTGGGTCTTCACGAGATGTATCTGGTGCAGATGTAGTACTGATTAAAACATCCACCATATTATTGGATTTGAGCGATGAATATTTCTGGTCTGCCCAGTCTGTAAATGCTTCATTGCCCTCTGGGTGTCTGAGGTACCCCACGACAAAGTCAGAATTCAGATCACTGTCAACTGAAACCAACAGAATGGAGACAAAGGATAAAGTATTTTTCCCAGAATTAGCCATGCCGGAATCTGAAGGCAAACATCCACTGACTGAATCACTCATAGACAGTGTAGATATTTCACCAAAACCACTTACGGAAAGTCCATGCCCGCCACCTGAATCGGCGACTGTAATTACTGACATTAGCGCTCAGTTAGGTGATTCATTGCCATCTGTAGATGAACAGAGGATACCCTCTCCTGCCTCAAATGTTGATCAGTGCACAGCTGTTTTGCATGAATCCTCAGTTTCTTTAGCAGAACCTACATTACCGTCACCAAACACTATACTCATGTCAGAAAAGTCAGACATAGACACAAGAGCTGAAGGCATTGTGACCTTGGTACCTAAAGATGATTCTGAATTCCCACCAGATGCAAGCCCTGTAGAACTCACAGGCTCATCACCGCAGTCCTATGTGTTAGCAACAGAAGACATATCATTAATAACATCAATACCATTGGAAAGGGAGGACAGGTCATTATCGCCAGAGTCAGTCTTTCCAGTATACGAAGGGCAAAGTCAATTAAGCCAGTTTCACAGTGGCAAAACTTACATTTCAAAAGAATCACTTGTGGAAGACAGAAATCCTTTACCTGAAACGCTAAACGTACGTCCTGAAATTAGTCCCGTGTCAACCGGTCATTTGACATCTGCGGATGAACATGGACCACTTTTAATTGACCCAAGTGTTGCTGAGAGTACAGGGTCTTTGCCTGAATCCTGGGTTTCCTCGGAAGACCGTGCTTCATCATCACCTGAGACAATAGTGCCTGAGCCAGAGAAAACGGTTGTATCTTATGAACACCATACTCAAGATGGGCAATGTTTATCCGAGTCAGAGACATTAGCCATGGACACAAGTACTGAATCCGTTGCACAGTTAGTGACTGTGGATGATTCCAGTCTCCCACCAGATTCAGATATTCTAAATTGGACGGTGTCATCCCCTCCGTTCTCTCTTGCAGAAGCAGGACAAAGACCATATTCCGCTGAATCGCAATGGTCAGACGTTGAATTGTCAGACATATATCTTGAAAACTTTTTCATAGAGTACAGACCCTTCTCACCCGAAACGGTTACATCACAATCTACAGATAGTCCTGCTGGCGATGGTTCCCTTGATGAAGTTATAGCCCCCACTTTGGCATCTCCAGTAGATTGTAGACCATTTCCCCCTGAATTCATAACTGAATACATGCCTAATTCAGCTGAATCAGCCATATTTGTGTTTGATCTCAGAGTTCGAGAGTGTGAGTCACTGCAGTTCTGCTTTTACGATAGGCCACGTTCACCTCAGTCGTACGTATCAGTAAATGAGTACCGATCGTTATCCCCCGACTCACCCATACCTCAATACGAAACACAGTTGCCGGAACCTATACCATGGGAGCCGGCATGCACATCGACATCGGCTGAATCAGTGCTCTCAGACTCTGATTATACTGAGCTTTATCTTGAGTTCATGGGTGCGGATTGTCGAGCGTCATCCTCTGGATCGCCTGTGTCAGGGACAGAGGATAGAACCCAATCAGCTGAAACTTTTGCTGGCAAAGAAGAAAGTTTAGCCGAGTCTGCAATGTTGGACACAGACACAGGAGCTGACACCACTGTGACCTTGGTGCCTGCAGGTGATTTTGAACTCCTACCAGATGGAGACTTTTTACAGCTCACAGAATCTGCACCACAGTCGTCTGTTGTACACACAGGACAAAGATTGTTATCGAGGTCCCCTGAGACAAAAGCAATGGAAAGTAAGGACAGACCCTCATCACCAGAGATAACCATGTCAGAGACACAAGGAAAACATCAAGCAGCTACATTTCTACGAGCTAAAATGGAAGATGATTCGTTCGAATCAGTTATGGAGTATACAGCTCAAACACCTGAACTGGTGGAGGTGGTAGCTGACATTGATGGAATGTCTACCGATTCATTGCCAACTGTCAGTGAGCCCAGACCACTCTCACCTGACTCAAGCGTTCTTCAGTGCAAAGAACCTTCACCGGAATCCCCAGCGTCTTCAGAAGAATACTTGTCATCATCACCGGGACAAACGGTGTTTGAGAAAGTGAATACAGCTGAGCCTGTCGATGATGGTGGACTGTGTGTGCCTGAATCAATGATGGTGGACATACACCCAAGAACTGAGTCCCCCGAACTGTCAGTGCCTGCAGATGATTCAGAACTCCCACCAGATGGAGACATTGTGAAACTCACAGAATCGTCACCGCAGCCCTACGTTTTGGCAGAAAGAATAAGATCACCTTCACCTAAGTATCTCGCTTTAGAACCTGATGTGGCAATGGTTTCTCAGGAAAATGAGTTCAGGGAAGAGAGTGGACCTCTCGAGCGCTTGATGACTTTGGATGTGAAAGGCAGGCCCATGTCTCCTGAATGGTCAGCATCAAAATGTGAAGGTGAATCAGCAGTCGAGGCGCCCTCCACGTCATTGCCAGAAGTAGCTCACAGTAG
Source organism: Albula glossodonta (assembly GCA_019788955.1). Classification (NCBI taxonomy): domain Eukaryota; kingdom Metazoa; phylum Chordata; class Actinopteri; order Albuliformes; family Albulidae; genus Albula; species Albula glossodonta. Next base: position 19,514 of record JAFBMS010001468.1, read on the forward strand.
TGCAAGGCTGTCTCCTCATGATAGCTCACAGCAGATGGGATCACCAGTATTTAGTGGATCACCTGGTGAATCCAGTCAAGAAGGATCAGTTCTCATCGTATCATCAATGAAGCTGGGTGAAAGCATGGCCGAATATACTGATGAACCTGCTGGGTCTTCACGAGATGTATCTGGTGCAGATGTAGTACTGATTAAAACATCCACCATATTATTGGATTTGAGCGATGAATATTTCTGGTCTGCCCAGTCTGTAAATGCTTCATTGCCCTCTGGGTGTCTGAGGTACCCCACGACAAAGTCAGAATTCAGATCACTGTCAACTGAAACCAACAGAATGGAGACAAAGGATAAAGTATTTTTCCCAGAATTAGCCATGCCGGAATCTGAAGGCAAACATCCACTGACTGAATCACTCATAGACAGTGTAGATATTTCACCAAAACCACTTACGGAAAGTCCATGCCCGCCACCTGAATCGGCGACTGTAATTACTGACATTAGCGCTCAGTTAGGTGATTCATTGCCATCTGTAGATGAACAGAGGATACCCTCTCCTGCCTCAAATGTTGATCAGTGCACAGCTGTTTTGCATGAATCCTCAGTTTCTTTAGCAGAACCTACATTACCATCACCAAACACTATACTCATGTCAGAAAAGTCAGACATAGACACAAGAGCTGAAGGCATTGTGACCTTGGTACCTAAAGGTGATTCTGAATTCCCACCAGATGCAAGCCCTGTAGAACTCACAGGCTCATCACCGCAGTCCTATGTGTTAGCAACAGAAGACATATCATTAATAACATCAATACCATTGGAAAGGGAGGACAGGTCATTATCGCCAGAGTCAGTCTTTCCAGTATACGAAGAGCAAAGTCAATTAAGCCAGTTTCACAGTGGCAAAACTTACATTTCAAAAGAATCACTTGTGGAAGACAGAAATCCTTTACCTGAAACGCTAAACGTACGTCCTGAAATTAGTCCCGTGTCAACCGGTCATTTGACATCTGCGGATGAACATGGACCACTTTTAATTGACCCAAGTGTTGCTGAGAGTACAGGGTCTTTGCCTGAATCCTGGGTTTCCTCGGAAGACCGTGCTTCATCATCACCTGAGACAATAGTGCCTGAGCCAGAGAAAACGGTTGTATCTTATGAACACCATACTCAAGATGGGCAATGTTTATCCGAGTCAGAGACATTAGCCATGGACACAAGTACTGAATCCGTTGCACAGTTAGTGACTGTGGATGATTCCAGTCTCCCACCAGATTCAGATATTCTAAATTGGACGGTGTCATCCCCTCCGTTCTCTCTTGCAGAAGCAGGACAAAGACCATATTCCGCTGAATCGCAATGGTCAGACGTTGAATTGTCAGACATATATCTTGAAAACTTTTTCATAGAGTACAGACCCTTCTCACCCGAAACGGTTACATCACAATCTACAGATAGTCCTGCTGGCGATGGTTCCCTTGATGAAGTTATAGCCCCCACTTTGGCATCTCCAGTAGATTGTAGACCATTTCCCCCTGAATTCATAACTGAATACATGCCTAATTCAGCTGAATCAGCCATATTTGTGTTTGATCTCAGAGTTCGAGAGTGTGAGTCACTGCAGTTCTGCTTTTACGATAGGCCACGTTCACCTCAGTCGTACGTATCAGTAAATGAGTACCGATCGTTATCCCCCGACTCACCCATACCTCAATACGAAACACAGTTGCCGGAACCTATACCATGGGAGCCGGCATGCACATCGACATCGGCTGAATCAGTGCTCTCAGACTCTGATTATACTGAGCTTTATCTTGAGTTCATGGGTGCGGATTGTCGAGCGTCATCCTCTGGATCGCCTGTGTCAGGGACAGAGGATAGAACCCAATCAGCTGAAACTTTTGCTGGCAAAGAAGAAAGTTTAGCCGAGTCTGCAATGTTGGACACAGACACAGGAGCTGACACCACTGTGACCTTGGTGCCTGCAGGTGATTTTGAACTCCTACCAGATGGAGACTTTTTACAGCTCACAGAATCTGCACCACAGTCGTCTGTTGTACACACAGGACAAAGATTGTTATCGAGGTCCCCTGAGACAAAAGCAATGGAAAGTAAGGACAGACCCTCATCACCAGAGATAACCATGTCAGAGACACAAGGAAAACATCAAGCAGCTACATTTCTACGAGCTAAAATGGAAGATGATTCGTTCGAATCAGTTATGGAGTATACAGCTCAAACACCTGAACTGGTGGAGGTGGTAGCTGACATTGATGGAATGTCTACCGATTCATTGCCAACTGTCAGTGAGCCCAGACCACTCTCACCTGACTCAAGCGTTCTTCAGTGCAAAGAACCTTCACCGGAATCCCCAGCGTCTTCAGAAGAATACTTGTCATCATCACCGGGACAAACGGTGTTTGAGAAAGTGAATACAGCTGAGCCTGTCGATGATGGTGGACTGTGTGTGCCTGAATCAATGATGGTGGACATACACCCAAGAACTGAGTCCCCCGAACTGTCAGTGCCTGCAGATGATTCAGAACTCCCACCAGATGGAGACATTGTGAAACTCACAGAATCGTCACCGCAGCCCTACGTTTTGGCAGAAAGAATAAGATCACCTTCACCTAAGTATCTCGCTTTAGAACCTGATGTGGCAATGGTTTCTCAGGAAAATGAGTTCAGGGAAGAGAGTGGACCTCTCGAGCGCTTGATGACTTTGGATGAGAAAGGCAGGCCCATGTCTCCTGAATGGTCAGCATCAAAATGTGAAGGTGAATCAGCAGTCGAGGCGCCCTCCACGTCATTGCCAGAAGTAGCTCACAGTAGTGCAAGGCTGTCTCCTCATGATAGCTCACAGCAGATGGGATCACCAGTATTTAGTGGATCACCTGGTGAATCCAGTCAAGAAGGATCAGTTCTCATCGTATCATCAATGAAGCTGGGTGAAAGCATGGCCGAATATACTGATGAACCTGCTGGGTCTTCACGAGATGTATCTGGTGCAGATGTAGTACTGTTTAAAACATCCACCATATTATTGGATTTGAGCGATAAATATTTCTGGTCTGCCCAGTCTGTAAATGTTTCATTGCCCTCTGGGTGTCTGAGGTACCCCACAACAAAGTCAGAATTCAGATCACTGTCACCTGAAACCAACAGAATGGAGACAAAGGATAAAGTATTTTTCCCAGAATTAGTCATGCCGGAATCTGAAGGCAAACATCCACTGACTGAATCACTCATAGATAGTGTAGATATTTCACCAAAACCACTTACGGAAAGTCCATGCCCGCCACCTGAATCGGCGACTGTAATTACTGACATTAGCGCTCAGTTAGGTGATTCATTGCCATCTGTAGATGAACAGAGGATACCCTCTCCTGCCTCAAATGTTGATCAGTGCACAGCTGTTTTGCATGAATCCTCAGTTTCTTTAGCAGAACCTACATTACCGTCACCAAACACTATACTCATGTCAGAAAAGTCAGACATAGACACAAGAGCTGAAGGCATTGTGACCTTGGTACCTAAAGATGATTCTGAATTCCCACCAGATGCAAGCCCTGTAGAACTCACAGGCTCATCACCGCAGTCCTATGTGTTAGCAACAGAAGACATATCATTAGTAACATCAATACCATTGGAAAGGGAGGACAGGTCATTATCGCCAGAGTCAGTCTTTCCAGTATACGAAGAGCAAAGTCAATTAAGCAAGTTTCACAGTGGCAAAACTTACATTTCAAAAGAATCACTTGTGGAAGACAGAAATCCTTTACCTGAAACGCTAAACGTACGTCCTGAAATTAGTCCCGTGTCAACCGGTCATTTGACATCTGCGGATGAACATGGACCACTTTTAACTGACCCAAGTGTTGCTGAGAGTACAGGGTCTTTGCCTGAATCCTGGGTTTCCTCGGAAGACCGTGCGTCATCATCACCTGAGACAATAGTGCCTGAGCCTGAGAAAACTGTTGTATCTCATGAGTGTCAGCTGTCAGTGACTGAACACAGATCCTTTTTGCCTGAAGATGTATTTACTGCATCTGTCCCTGAGTACAGTCTCCTGTCTTTTCAGTGCTGTTTACCTGAGTTCAGACTTGTGTCACAACCAGTTGTCTGGAATCTCATTTCTCACATTTTTGACCCAGTGTACAGAGGGGAAACATTTGTCAAAAAGAGAGGTATTTTTAGAGAGACTGGTAAGAAACATGTTACATTGTTGTCTCATCAACAGACTCAGTTCTGCCCAGAGTTTGCATCTGTAAGTAACAGTTCCAGGTCATGTAATATCGATAGATGTACAAAAATGTCACCTGAGTCAAAGCCAGACACTGTTGGGCTGGGTCTCATACCAAAGCCGGACACTGTTGGGCTGGGTCCCATACCGAAGCCGGACACTGTTGGGTTGAGCCACATGCTAAAGCCGAACACTTTTGGGTTTAGTCACATACCAGGGCCACAGACTGTTGGGCTGAATCACATGCCATCCAGAGTGAATATTTCAGTACAACGCAGCAGTGAGCATGTCCATGGGCCCGGTCAATCCCAGTTACCCAGAGATGAAGAGGGTTACCTTGAAGCTTTGTCTGTAATGTCTATGGTGTATGGGAAAATGGGGCTTCCCAAATATGGGCCAGATATCCACCCTCACCAAAAGGAACAGATCCCATACAACCCCAATGCAGAACAAACTCATAGTCCCATCACCTGCAGTAAGGAGGAATGGCAGTGTGAGAAGGAGCAGAAGAAAACCATGCTGCATTCTGAGGCCCTTACATCAATACCTAGAGACCCCACCAGGGGAGGCCATGTCTCCTCCCCACAGAGGGTAAGCTCAGCTTCAGCATGGTGTTCAGATTCTGACAGTACTTACTGCTTTGGGCAGCTGGAGCATGGTGTTGGTATGCTGACAGGCCTTGCTGCTTTGGGCAGCTGGAGCATGGTGTTGGTATGCTGACAGGCCTTGCTGCTTTAGGTGGTCAAAGGATTGGAGGAATGACACAGTAGACCCCTTGCACCTTACATGTTCTTTGGGTATTGAGTTTATAGCATAGGTATCCCAGTCTGAGTACTGTCTGTGAAATGTGTGCTTCTGTGTTTCTGACTGTGCAAAGACAAACAGGATGAGACTGCAGTCAGTGGCAGGGTGTGTGTGTCTCTCCGCTACATACTGATCAGTGCAGGAAGTGGCAGGTTGTGTTTGTGTGTGTGCCTATGTTTGGTGTGTCTGTACTGGGTGTGGTGCATGGAGTGTGTCTGTTGAATGTGTGTGTGTGTGTGTGCCGTGTGTCTGTAGTGTTTGAGTGTGTGCATGTGTTTTTCTCTCTGTGTTCCATGCTAATCAGCACTGAGGTGTTCCCACACATCACAAATGCAGCTGCCTCAGAAGGGGTGTGATTGAGGCCATTTTACAGTTTGCCTTGGTTACAGTACATAGCTCTACTTTTCCTACCTCAGCCCTTGGTATTGGGAGTGTTGGTGCCTTTACAAATGTATGTGTAGTACTGCTGGCTGTTTATAATAATTAAGTTTTATCAACTCAATTAAATTAAATCATTAATGGGTATGCAACTAATATGAGCAAATGTGTGACATAGGAATCAGAAGAAGCATTGCTGTGGTCTGTACTTTCAGTGTGTAGCAGCACAGAGGTCTTGCTTTTCCAAAGTCAGCAATGGGCACTAAAGGCCAGGCATCTGATTACTATAAGGTTAGATGACATGAGAGGCAAAGTAAATCAATTTTGTCAATGATATTCTGTTTAAGATTTATATTTGTGCATTTTGGTGACTGTTTTTTCATGTGGCTATATTGCATAATTTGTCAGAATGGCTGTGTTTTGCATTTTGAAATTAGTTTTTAAAAACAATGTATCTAAAAATAGTTATTAGCTACAAGGCACTGTGTTTGACAAATGTTCTGTGCAAGATGCCTGTGAACTCTCCACCTGCTTGTGTTTGATAGCTTTTTTATCAAAGGTGAATGGAATTCTTGGGATTCCAGCCTCTTGATTCCCTTGTGATGCAGTCAGATGTTCTGCCATCACATGCAAAAGGATTTTCCATTTATACATTCTGTATGTGTAGAGAATCTTTTCCAAAGATCACAAAAGGGAAACACAGTTGTATCATAGTATTTCAGTGAACACTGAACAATTCACAATTGGCCCAGCCTTCAAGGAGATAGTTAGGGAGTAGGCTAGTTCATAGTTTGTTAGATCATTACTGTCCAGCACAAAACAAACATATGCTGACTGCATAATCCTCTAATGACATAGGCAGTGTGTGTTTAGTGGTGCACCTCCACCATGAAGCAAGGGCCACTGGTAGCATGAATTGGAGGAGTCACTTGCCACGGATTCCTTCTTCTGAGTCGGTGAGAGCAGGTTGCTGCGGTAGGCTAAAAAATAAAAAAAAGCCACCCTTAATACTAGCCTATAGCTCAGGCCAGATCACATGATCCCTCAGGAAACCAGTGATCATTTGATGTCTGTAGAGTCTGTTTGGGTTTTTATCCAGGCCCAGCCCAACAATAATAATTTATAACTTTTCAAGCTGGAAGACACATTTTCCATGCAACAACAAGTGTCAGCGCAGGCATTGCAGTGCTTTTACAAAGGCAAACTTTAAAAACATGCATACATGCAGTACTATGCACTGTTACAACAGTATGTTTCTATAATTTCCATTTTGTTTTCATAATTCTATTCAGGTCCCATCCCATTCTCCCAAGGAAAAACAATCAGATTTGAAGGAATCTGATCATTCCATTCTAGAGATGACCAAAATCACATCTCCATCTGATAAAATATCATCTCAAGCACAACTGTCATCATCTATCTTAAATGAAACACCTGAACTTCCTGAGAGCCAAGCTGTGATGGAACTGGGTCTGATAGTCAGTGATTTTATCCAAACCCCCAGTAGTGTGGAGGACAGCAGGATTTCCCCTGAATTTGTGTCATCAAATTCTGAACTTAGTCCAGCATGCAATATTTCTGAAACTAGTCAGGTGATTGAAAAATTCTTCACCCAGGACAGTAAAGAATCCTGTGAACCCGCTGCCATGGATACCATAGGATCACTTGAATCCATCACTAAGGATACCACAGAATCACCAAAACCATTTGTGATTGATGTCCCTGAATTAGCTGAATTCATCCTTAAGGATACACAAGAATCATCTAACTTGGTTGCTATGGATTTTCCTGAATTATCTGAATCTATTGTGAAGGATACCACAGAATCCTTTGAACAAGTGGCTATTATTGTCCTTGAATTACCTGAATCCATGGCTAAACATACCCTGGAATCACCTGAACTAGCTGCAATGGATACCCCTGAATCACCCAGATTAATGGCAAAGTATATCCAGGAAACACCTGACCCATTCATTTTAGGCACCCCAGAATCACCTCAAGCCACCTCAGCCTTCCCTGATGTTAACCAGGAGTCATCAAAGCAAACCTTTTCTGAATCCAGTCAAATGGCATTTGAGAACTTACAAATTACATCTTATGAGGGGAGCAAGTGGAAGCAGTCACCCCAATCACACCACCTTACTCTGGAATTGCATAATGGATCATGTGGTTATCATGAGACACCAAAAATGGATGAATGGACTGAATTGACTTCAGCCTCACCAGTGTTTAGTGAGAATCCTTTGGAATTCTGTCAGGTGGAGCCCATTTTCCCAAGTGCTTCTTTCCATGGCAGGGAAGCCTCTCCCCAGCGTAGCCCTGTGAGTGAAGCCTCTCCCCAGCGTAGCCCTGTGAGTGAAGCCTTTTCCCAGCGTAGCCCTGTGAGTGAAGCCTTTTCCCAGCGTAGCCCTGTGAGTGAAGCATATCCCCAGCATAGCCCTGTGAGTGAAGCCTTTTCCCAGCGTAGCCCTGTGAGTGAAGCCTCTCCCAAGTGTAGCCCTGTGAGTGAAGCCTTTTCCCAGCGTAGCCCTGTGAGTGAAGCTTCTCCCCAGCGTAGCCCTGTGAGTGAAGCCTCTCCCCAGCATAGCCCTGTGAGTGAAGCTTCTCTCCAGCGTAGCCCTGTGAGTGAAGCTTCTCCCCAGCGTAGCCCCGTGAGTGAAGCTTCTCCCCAGCGTAGCCCTGTGAGTGAAGCTTCTCCCCAGCGTAGCCCTTCGAGTGAAGCTTCTCCCCAGCGTAGCCCTGTGAGTGAAGCCTTTTCCCAGCGTAGCCCTGTGAGTGAAGCTTCTCCCCAGCGTAGCCTTGTGAGTGAAGCCTCTCCCCAGCGTAGCCCTGTGAGTGAAGCCTTTTCCCAGCGTAGCCCTGTGAGTGAAGCCTCTCCCCAGTGTAGCCCTGTGAGTGAAGCCTTTTCCCAGCGTAGCCCTGTGAGTGAAGCTTCTCCCCAGCGTAGCCCTGTGAGTGAAGCCTCTCCCCAGCATAGCCCTGTGAGTGAAGCTTCTCTCCAGCGTAGCCCTGTGAGTGAAGCTTCTCCCCAGTGTAGCCCTGTGAGTGAAGCTTCTCCCCAGCGTAGCCCTGTGAGTGAAGCTTCTCCCCAGCGTAGCCCTGTGAGTGAAGCTTCTCCCCAGCGTAGCCCTGTGAGTGAAGCCTTTTCCCAGCGTAGCCCTGTGAGTGAAGCTTCTCCCCAGCGTAGCCTTGTGAGTGAAGCCTCTCCCCAGCGTAGCCCTGTGAGTGAAGCCTTTTCCCAGCGTAGCCCTGTGAGTGAAGCCTCTCCCCAGCGTAGCCCTGTGAGTGAAGCCTTTTCCCAGCGTAGCCCTGTGAGTGAAGCTTCTCCCCAGCGTAGCCCTGTGAGTGAAGCCTTTTCCCAGCGTAGCCCTGTGAGTGAAGCTTCTCCCCAGCGTAGCCCTGTGAGTGAAGCCTCTCCCAAGTGTAGCCCTGTGAGTGAAGCCTTTTCCCAGCATAGCCCTGTGAGTGAAGCCCCTCCCCAGCATAGCCCTGTGAGTGAAGCCTTTTCCCAGCGTAGCCCTGTTAGTGAAGCCTTTTCCCAGCGTAGCCCTGTGAGTGAAGCCTTTTCCCAGCGTAGCCCTGTTAGTGAAGCATATCCCCAGCATAGCCCTGTGAGTGAAGCTTCTCTCCAGCGTAGCCCTGTGAGTGAAGCCTTTTCCCAGCGTAGCCCTGTGAGTGAAGCCTCTCCCAAGTGTAGCCCTGTGAGTGAAGCCTTTTCCCAGCGTAGCCCTGTAGCCTCACATCTGCCAATGGCTGCTCATATTCCTCAATTGGAAGAGTCTTTTGATTTTGGGAAGTCGCCAACAGAATTTGCCTCAGAAATAATAACAGAGCAGTCTTCCTCAGAGATTATTCACCATTCTACTCAGGACTCCTCAGAGGTGAGTCTGGCTTCCCTCAGTTCCCACAAGAGACAATGGGACAGCATTTACACTGAATTTACCCCAGAGTTCCAGGAAAACACTGTAGTCATTGAACTTGGATCAGCTCAGTCTACAGATTCATCTGCTGAATCTCCAAATTCCACAAAAACTGTCATGGAACTAGATCAAGAATCTGTCATGGGGCCTTACACTAACAAAAAAGAGTCAACTGTAGAGTCGCCTGCAAAGTCACCAAGAAAGGTAGATGGAGAGATTGACCCTTTTGCAGCTACACCTGAGGCTATGCTATCTATTACTACAAAGCGAGAGAAAGAGGAGGGTGCCATGTGGAACTCTTGCCTCCAAGAGTCAAGTCCATTAACTGCAGTATCCAGTCCAGTGCTTGAAGAGTCTGATCCAGAATCTAGTCCTTTGCTAACAGTTCTCGGTCCAGTCCACATGGACCCTGTCGTCTCTCAGTTGCATCACACTAGTGGAACTTCAGCCCGTCCAGTAGTTGTTGTGCCCTCTTCCCATTCCAGCAGGACCCTTGAACGCATCCAGAAGTTGGAAACGGGTAGTTCTGAGCATCCCATACCAGAGGAGTCAGGACTGCTATGCGAGGCGTCAGATCTGGAGTATTTTGACAGTAGACAGGGCTTTTCAGATATGTCTGAGCCTGAGATGTATGAGGTGAGGCAGAGTGTCACTGGACATGGGCCCTTACTGCCCTCTGGAAGTGAAAATTATGAGGACGCACCAATCGTACAGGAGCCTGACGAGCCTGCTCTGCATCATGAATTGGAAGTGGGCACTTGGCCAGCGGCACTGGCCCCCTTGGAGCTCCCACTTCGGGGAAGAGCTGGGTATGAGGAGGATGGTGATTTGCTGAAGAGGGTAAGAGTTTGAGCATGACTCCACCCCCCCCCCCCCCCCCAACCGCCCCCTCACCCTGCTGCTTCTGCGCAAGCATGCTCTCAGGAGGAATGAGCTAAGAGTCTGGCGGCGCTTAGGGGCTTACAGTGCCAGGATTCTGCAAGTGGAATTAATGGGGCACAAGAGTGGACTCTTGTGAAATCAATTGAGGACACATTCTTTGCAGCACATTTGTTTATGGTACAAATATAAAACTGCACCATGCTAACCCCTAGTGCTTATGCTACAGACATGAAACTGCACCATGCTAACCCCAGTGCTTATGCTACAGATATAAAAGTGCACCATGCTAACCCCTACTGCTTATCTTACGGATATTAAACTGCACCATCCTAACCCCTAGTGCTTATCTTACAGATATTAAACTGCACCATGCTAACCCCTAGTGCTTACCTTACAGATATAAAATTGCACTATGCTAACCCCTAGTGCTAATGTTAAAGATATAAAACTGCACCATGCTGACCCCAAGTGCTTATCTTACAGATCTAAAACTGTTATTCTCTCCCCTAGTGCTAATTGAATACCTGAAGAATTACTTCCTGCTAACTCCTAATTTTTGTGTTAGAACTGTATGACTGCTCTCCTATGGAATTGACTGCTTCTGTTTGCTGAATTAGGCTACTATACCTAATAGACTTAAAAGACTAAAATATTGAGTGATTTGTGATATTTGTGACTATTGATGCTGATGCTATATCTAAAAATATTGTAAGAGAATGAAGATGATTATGTGCTGTACCTCCATTTAATAGCATTTCATTATCATCATTTTTAGCATCATCTTCACGGTCGCTCAGCTATTAGTTCTGAAACACTTCATTGTTCATAAGCTAAGAGTCACCATTAACCTATCACCACCAGTGAAATAACTAAAACTGACATTGAATGGAAAACATACAATTCACCCATAATGCCTTTCTGCTGCATCCCAGGAGATTTCAGAGGCACTAGGTTCACTGAGTGAGAGCTCAGAGGAGGAGGTGCTCACCACCAGGATTGTGCGGAGGCGGGTTATGTTTCAGGTACAGGCTGGGTGGAGCGAGGGCATCTGCAGCATGTACATCCCATTTTCCCTGCCTAAACAGGTGGGAGTGTGATTGTGCCCTACCAGGCTAGGGTTGGGCGTGTGTGGGATGGTTTTGCCCTGATGAGGGGTGTGGGTGATGGTTTTGCCCTGATGGGGGGTTTGGGGAAGATTTTATTAGGATGAGCTGAATGGCTTTGGCTTATTTATGGAGTATGCCTTAACATGTTTTTAACTTAATAATTATTAAACTAATAATGATAATAAACTTAATTATTATTACAGGTTCAGAAAGACAATTGTCATTAAAAACACTGAATAATTTTGCTGTTACAATAAAACATCAATACTAAGTAGTCTAAAAATAAGTGTTGCAATTATCTTAGCTGAAATCTAATATCTCATCTCAAATCTAAAATCGGCTGTCTTGTTGTGATGTTCAATGAGTTCATCTTGATGTGGTGATTGGGGCGGTAAATACACCACACACACACAGCAATAGCAGATATGAGCTGTGGGAGTGTCAAGGGTCTCACTTTCACCCATAGACATTCTAGATGGTTAGGAACACTGATACAGGTTAGAGGATGTGATGAAACACAGTCTTTGGTGTACAGTGCAACACCTCCACCACGGCGAGTGGTTCAGCATTTGGAAAACAAGGTGTAGCCATTACTACCCAGGCTCTACTCTTCAGGCATGTGCATAGTAAATCAAGTTTCAGAAATTGCAGCCACATCTACATGATTTTGTATCAAGATGACCTAGAACTCATCAGTGTTCTTTATAAGAGATCTGGGATTTGACATCAAGAAAGTTGTAACATAGCATGGTTGGGTGGTCTATTTTTCATGACCAGGTTTGATTGTGATTTTATCTCCAGAATTCCTAGATCCAAAAAGTTGGAGTCTAGTGAGGTCAAATCTTCTGCTAACAACAGTCTTAATCTTGCACAAAATGTTCTTACCCCCTCTACATCTTCTCTTCCTGGTTGATATTACTATGTAGTTCTCTTGTGTGGAGTGGGCCAGCAAGCACCGTGCTGTGCAGGATGGTTGAGCGCTTGCCTCCAAGACGAAGCGCTACAGCTGTTAAGTGTGCTTTAGGCATGAGTATGGTGTATGTACAGTGTGCAAAACTGTGTTGTATGCATGAGTATGGTGTAGTGTGTAATGTCTGCTGCTGTCTGCAGGCTGAGGACATACCAGATATGCCTGCTCATTCAGTCACACAGGAGCAGTACATGGACAAGCATGGACACATGGTGGTGAAAAAGGTAAATGCAGTAAAACTGAAACAAACTCACACACTAATATATACACCATCACACACCAATACACACCCTTACACAGTATTATGTACCCTCACACACAAAAATACTCCCTTACACAGTATTATACACCCTCCCACACATATATATATAATAATACACAGTATTACACGCCCTCACACATAAAAATACTCCCTTACACAATATTATACACCCTCACGCACATATATATATATAATACACAGTATTTCACACCCTCACACATAAAAATACTCCATTACACAGTATTATACACCCTCACACATAAATATACATCCTTTACACACAAATATAAACTGTGACACTAGCCTGTTCTCAGTAATCTACACACATGCACACTAATATGCACCCTCACACACTAACATACACCCTTACACAGTATCATACACCCTCACACACTAACATACACCCTTACACGGTATTATACACCCCCACATGCTAATATGCACTGTGACACAAGCCTGCGCTCAGTAATCTACACACGTGCACACCAATCACACAGTGATATAAACCCTCACACATTTATATACACCCTTTACACACTAATATACCCTGTGACACAAGCCCTCACACAAATATGCATCCTCACACACTAATATGGACCGTAACACACTACACAAGCCCTCACACAAATATGCATCCTCACACACTAATATGGACCGTAACACACTACACAAGCCCTCACACAAATATGCATCCTCACACACTAATATGGACCGTAACACACTACACAAGCCCTCACACAAATATGCATCCTCACACACTAATATGGACCGTAACACACTACACAAGCCCTGAAATAGTAATATACACTCTTACACACTTATATACACCTTAACACATTATTGTTCATGCTTACACACTAATTTTCATCCTTACTTACAAATGCACACGCACCATATCACAAATATACTCACAATTTCACTAAATAAACACACATATAAACACATTGACACTGAGAGCTGCATTTCTGTGCAGGTCACCAGGAAGGTGATCCGGAGGTTGGTGTCAGCCGATGGGGCAGAGCTGCAGGCGGGATTTGTGGAGGGGGCGGAGCTGCAGACAGGGTCTGTCGAAGGGGCAGAGCAGGAGGCAGTCAGTGTGGAGCCTGTAGATAGTTCCTCCAACGTACTGAAGAGAAAAGTTCTGAAGAGTGAGGGAGATCAGGCTGAGGTTAGTACAACATTCTCATCATGTTCCTATAATGTTGAGAAATACTGTTTCTCTAACAATCAGAGCACAATGTTCTCATCATGTTTTCATAATTCTTATACTTTAGTGTAGAGTTCGTCTAATGTTTAGGGATTAGCTCAATGTTTATTTCTCTAATGTTTGGATTTCAGCTCAAAGTTTGTTTATCTCATGTTTGGCAATTAGCTCAGCATTTCATGCTGTATGCAATGTTCTGCAAAGAGGTGTAGAACAACAAATATGAATGTTTTTTTTGTTTTTAGACCGTACATAAAAGAATTATATGACCTGTGACCTTTGATCTGCAGGTGACCTTCTCAGAGCCTGTGGGACTGGCTGTGGGTGCAGTGGCCCAGCAGGTGAGGCAGACAGGTAGCAGCAGGGTGGTGCAAGGGGACCAGATGGACCAACACCTGGGAGACCCCAGACTTGCAGCTGACTTCCTATCTGCCCAACAGGACTTCCAGCAGGTGAGCAGGACATACCCACCCTGTTTCTGTCTGCCAGCAATATCCTATATTCAAGGTGCACTTAAGTTTATTGAAATGTTCATTATTTTGTAAGGTAAAAATTATTCATTCATTCATTTTCAAGGGCTTATAAATCTTTAAACGGATGCTGTATTTGGGCACAAAATTCTAAATGTGGTATGATAGAAGAATGCATAAACAGTCTTTGAGGTTTGTCAGGCATTACAACAGCCTGCAAAAATATTGGATGCTCCTGTACAACACTGTTTTATTAATGCCCCATGGATGTTTTGATTGGGTATGTTTTTGCCTCGGGGTAATTGTGAAGACATTATTGCCCTGGGGTGGTTGTAGGAATTTCATTACCCCAGTAATAGTTGTGGGTATGTTATTGCGTCGGGGGCAGTAGGTAGTTCAGGACTGCCCCTCATCGTGCTGCCCTCGCTCTCAGGCTCTGAGTTGTGCTGGAGCCAGACAGAGAGAGCAGCTTCCTGCTGTAGAACAGAGGGAGGAAGTGCAGCCTGATGGATCAGTTCTCAAAAGGTCTGAAGGCGGTTTCAGCCACTAACCTGGGCTGCCTGCCTGGCTCACCCTCTGCTTACTGTGTTGGGGATTGACTGTGTGTGGGTGTGTGTGTGTGTGTGTGTGCGGGGGGCGGGGGGTTAGAGTTTCACCAAACTTCACAGTTGTGAATAGTTAGATAGCTAGCTACGTAACGTGGCTAATGTTGTGGTGTACTGCCTTAGCCCGATGGACTGGTACAGATTACGCTCTGTGAAAGCACAATGATTTTAGGCATAAGTAAGTTACACGGTTGATTTATTACACTTGTAATGTCATTATTACACTCTCAGTGTCATTTCTGGATCAAAGCAATGATACCAGCCGCCATTAATTTAGTGGAAATGAACATTTTTGAGACCTCAGCAAACACTTATTGGATATCCTACCTGGTGAAGGATGCATCAAATGCTGCCTTCAAATTTAACTGAGACAAAGGACACTCTTTTGGAACATGCCAGTCTACAAAAGACAAATGAGCAAAACTGCAAAAATAGAGAAATTTCTTTCTCCTAAGGCAGTTGACTTCATTTTGGGACACATCCTCTGTGCATGGTGTATGTGTGCTTGTCTCTGTGTATGGTGTTTGTGTGGGCTCATCTGTGTGTATGTTTGTGGGCTGGTCTGTGCTTGTGGTGTGTGTGTGTGTGGGCTAGTCTGTGTGTGTATGTGTTTGAGCTAGTCTGTGTGTGTGTGGGCTGGTCTGTGCTTGTGGTGTGTGTGTGTCTGGGCTAGTCTGTGTGTGTATGTGTTTGAGCTAGTCTGTGTGTGTGTGGGCTGGTCTGTGCTTGTGGTGTGTGTGTGTGTGGGCTGGTCTGTGCTTGTGGTGTGTGTGTGTGTGGGCTAGTCTGTGTGTGTATGTGTTTGAGCTAGTCTGTGTGTGTGTGTGTGTGTGGGCTGGTCTGTGTGTGTATGTGTTTGAGCTAGTCTGTGTGTTTGTGGTAGTTGCTGTGTGTGTGCAAGGTGATAAGTGCATTGCTGATTGTCATGAAAAGGAAGTCATGTAAATGCAATGCATGCAATGACAGAATTCAGTGCAGAATAAAATTTAAAGGTTTGTTTGTCCATTACTCCCCCTGTCCTGACTCCTCCATTCTCCCCCCTTTGGTCCCTGTTCCTGGCCTGGCCCTACCCCTCACATACCTATCTGCATTGGCACCACCCCTAAACCCCTGGCCCTAACCCTCATCCACCCCCCTCCCCCCAAACCCTGGTTCTTCCTCTCCAGGACTCGGATCCATAAAACACACAGGCAGAGGAGGAAGGTGGGGGGGGTTGCTGCAGAGAAGCAGGTTGACCTGGAGCAGCTGGAGGCCCATGGCTTTAGGGACTGTCCTGAGCCACCACAGCCCGAGGACCTGCAGCAGCATCTGCAGCAGCTACTCCACCGTTACTGCCGCCCTGACCAGGAGGAGCAGGAGGAGGGCAGGAAGTGACCTCACTTATGCAATCTCATATTGCACTTGATCCCTGGCCATTGTCTTCCTTTCCAAAACACTGAATTATTGATCTTGTCTCCATAGAAATTATCAGGCCATCTGTTTTTGGTTTTAGGCTTGTTAATGTTGTGTGCAATTTCATATCTTTGAAATTCTTCATTTTATTAATTTTTCGACCAAAGTTGGTTTCTATTGTTTTTTTGTGAGTTCCTTGTATGCTCATTTTAATCTTTCTGGGTTTATTGCTGTGGTGAAAAAACAAAACACTTTTAAGAAAAATAGAAGTGAATTAAGGCAAACCTGTACCATAACCTCCACCCACTGACCTCTTCCCCTGGCATAACCATATACACTTATCACACTGACATTACTGCCCATCATAACCTGTTATAACCAGATATACACCCATCATACTGACTTTATTAACTATAATCTGTCTTTATGGGAGGATTCAGGTAATCAGTAACCTTGTGCATGTGCAGTGTGTTAGTGATCACTGCTGGAGTGTTTTTTGGTGGTGTAGTCTGATACTTAGGTATTTGTTGAGAGAAAAAGCAACCACCTTTCAGCCCCTCTGTCCTTCTCTCCATTAGTCATTTCCAGAACTACAAATGCATCTGTACTGTGAGTGTGAGTGTGCAATGTGTGTGTGCAAAGTGTGGGTGGGTGGGTCTGTCAGGTTTAGTTTACTCCACATGCACTGGTTCTATACTATGCATAACACTCTGACTTTACATTTACACATAAAACACACTGATTCTGTACCACATATAATACACAAACTTTGTACATCTAAACATAAAACAGACTCATTCTGTGACACATAAAACGCACAGATTCTGTAAATTTACCTTACAACACAGACTCTGTTGTACATATAAAACATACTGATTTCTCACATGTACACATGAAACACTGATTAGGCACTACAGATAAAACACACTGATTTTGCACATGTACCCATGGAACACACTGATTATGACTCGAGCTATATCCTCTGCCCACATAAGTGATGACATTAGCTGTGTCACAGTGAACAGACAGAGTGACAAGGAGACTGCTCTCTTTGAGAGGGTGTACATTCAGCCTGGAAATACAGAAATGAAGGAAATTAGAAAGAGAGAGAGTGACAAAGAGAAACATGAATGTTGTACAGATGAAAGGAGCACAGATAATATGAATGGCCTTATATTGGACAGCTGTAAGTGTGAGGGTACTCTGAATGTGATTGACTGGCTTGGTTTGCTCCTGTGTAGTCCTGAGTGCTTCTGTATAGAGTTATGACTGAGAAACAGGTTCTCCAATTACACCTCCAAGACTGTCATCTAAAAGGGTGAAGTTGCTGTTTCCAAAGAAACACACTCACTTAACTCCAGCAAAACAACTGAATGACTGGTTTGTCCGACTCAGGCCCAATGGGTCAAAGTGTATGCAGTGTTATTTGTGATACACACAATATTTACTATATGTGACTATATTATCATTTCTCACTTTGCTGTTACCTTTCAGTGTAATCAAAAGAGAAAAGGAAATTATAACTGTGAGGAGGATTCTCTTAATGATCAATCAGCAGTTAATTTCTATGGTAATGGAATTTATATGCATTATATACAAATATCTATGAAAGGCATGTATTAGTGAAATGAAGTGAAAACCACATTAACCCAATGGATGAAAAAGAGTGCAGCGTGCTGACTCCTAATAAAATGTTTGTGTCCTATTGTCTTTTTCATCTTTTACAACAGAAGATGAACATGAGTTCCCTAGAGTCCATCATCTGCCAGACCACAGTGTCAATAATGTAGGGATTTGATTTGCTAGACCACAGTGTCAGTAATGTAGGGAAATGATTTGCTAGACCACAGTCTCAGTAATGTAGGGACATGATTTCTCTGTACATTTTAGGGGACCGTATTCTTATTTTCTTTGCAATCTGTCAAGAAATGCACTTCTGTCCAGCCCAGACACAGCCTAAAACAATCGACAATGAAAGTCCTGTGGTCCTTATTCTACAGCAGCAAATAATTTCATGGAGATCCAGTGCTTACACTGGAAAAGACTCCAAACTTTCTGACTACACACAACAGAGGAATTACTAAGCACATGTAAATATGGTCATTTCCATCCAGTCCATCTTAATTGTTATTTTAATGCAGATTTTCAATCCTACAAGTCAGTTTAAACCGGACATCTAAAAGCCAAATCTGGCAACATAGGAAAAGTGAGTAGCCCCAAGTGGATAAATGATCAAACTATACAAATTTGGAAATCTTTAGTCTATAACCTATTACATTTCCTTACATGTCTATATTACTAAAACAGGCTATTATGACTAATGGAAATGATTAAAGGAAAAAGTCTACAGTAAATCAATATTTTGTATTATTAATCACATTACCTGTGTCCAATGGATATCCAACAATTACTACCAAGAGCTATCTGAGACACCACTGTCAGTGTGACACTGTGTGTGTGGAGAAGATGGTGCTACCACTATTGCAGCCTCAGCATTGTGAGGAGGAGAAGCCAGGGCCATTGCTTCCCATGCTGCTCGTCATCTTGCTGGCTGATGATGTTGAAAAAGGAAAGGAGCAGTAAGCACAATAATGATGACAATAACAATGCAATAACACGAGCTAAGGCAAGCAACATTGCGAGGCTACCAATAGCCAACTACCAGCTATGATGAGCCTTCTCCCCAAATTAACCAATACAAACATGGAGGCTATCCTTCATGTCTAGCCAGCAAAATACATGAGACATAACATGGCAAGTGAGGCTAGCGAAAGAAAGTAAGTACAATAACTCTTCATCTCCAACTAAAAATATCGGATATATTGACCATTAGTAGGCTAAGTGCAAAGAGCCCGAGAAGGGACATGGTGCCAAACTGACCTGGAAGTACATTGACCTAAATAAAAAACCGAAATACAGCAACAAAAAGGTTTTGTGAGATCTTGCAAAACTTGCATGTTTTTTTTTCCTCCATGTCCCTTCCATAGGGTTAGGGTTAGGTTAAAGATAATGTTCTTAATCATCGTGCTTCATGGTATTGTTGCACTGGTCGACTAACCGAATTCAACTTCACATATCCTTTTTTTAAAAAATAACACTCAAGTATGAGGCAGCACTCACACAAGGGTCGATCCAATTCCAATGTTTTCCCAATCTATTCTCTTTGCACACTCCCCCTATGAAGAGGTCACATGTTTCAAGTCTGTACTCCTGTTATTCAAATAAAATAATCTATTATATATATATTATTATAAATAAATATGCTTTTGTCAGGAGCGGTGTTAGCTCGCCCCTGAACCCCAGCTGGTTTGTTACCCCCTTGGGATCCATCCACCACAAAAGACGCCTGGACTAGGTAAGTAAACGAAAAGCGAGACTTTATTACAGTAGATTCTTTTCTTTAAAACCAGTTAATCACACAGAGATGCCAAGACTCTCGCGAGTATTCCCCCGGCCTGGGTCTGCCCCCCACCCAAGCCTGCCTTCCCCTCCTGGGAGCCCTACCTCTCAGCCCGGAGATGACCGCACACGACACACCACACCAATCAGACCACTTGGGTCTTCCCCACATACACACATGTAAAGATTAACCACTCCAGGTGCTCCCACTCTGGCCCTTCACCATGCCCGACCCCGCTCTGGAAGGGGGACTCCACTCAACCGGCCTGACAGGAGAGAGGGGAGGGATTACCCCACTGGGACAGGCCCACACGTGTGAACCCACTGACACACAATCACACAACAAGACAAAAAAAAGGATGACAACAGTGGGATGTAGCATGGCCTGCGCCTCAGTGTTGAGCCTTGCTACATTCCAAAATAACAAAAAAAGCCCAATGAAAAACATATGGAGGCAAAGGGCACGCTCTAGTTCTTGCTGTCAGGGCTCCTTCGGCTAACAGTGTCCCCAGTCCTCGGCTTCTCTCCATCATCGCCACACTGCCAGATCCGGAGCTACACAGCACAGTACTGTAGGGAGGGGAACGGCAGCAGTCAGTATGACCCCAGCCGCTAATATCACCAGACACAAACACCCCTGTGTGCAATTTTTCTTTAAAAACTCCAGGGGCGTGGTCCCAGGGGCATGAAATTTGGTGTATGGATGAGTCCCTATCCCCTCAAAATTTGCTAGAAGTTTCAAGTTTCCAACACTGGTCTTCTGAGTGTCCCCAGAGTCCCCCAAAACCCCACGTAGGACTTTCTCTAGGACCTTACCTTTCCCTTTCCCTGAACCTAACCCTAAGATCATGGGAAAACAAAAGGCTCCACTGAAGACCAAAACCATTTGATTCAGAATGAGCCTGAAATATGCTGCAAAACATGTTCTCCAGAAACTGACTTTGGGACTAAGGTTTTGACTTTGAAAATCTGCTACAGAAAGCATCATGTATATCTAAGGAATGGAAGTTCGAATGACTCGAGACGAAAAATGCAATTCTCATCGCCCCCAAAAACCCCCACCTAGGACTAGGTTTCAAGTCTGTAGGACCTTCCATTTTTTGAACCCTAACCCTAGCCCTAACCCGAACCCTAACCCTGACCCTTGCAAAGTGGCCTACCTCGGGAACAGAAGGTCGTAGAGACTCGGGACCACTTTTGCCATTCTCAGCGCCCCCAAAAACCGCCACCTAGGACTAGGTTTAAAGTCTCTAGGACCTTCCATTTTTTTAAACTCTAACCCTAGCCCTAACCCTAACCCTAACCCTATCCCTGACCTTGGCAAAGTGGCCTACCTCGGGAACGGAAGGTCGTACAGACTCGGGACCACTTTTGCCATTCGCAGCGCCCCCAAAAACCCCCACCTTAGGGTTAAAAAATTGCAGGACCTAGAGACTTGAAACATAGTCCTAGGTGGGGGTTTTTGGGGGCGCTGAGAATGGCAAAAGTGGTCCCGAGTCTCTACGACCTTCCGTTCCCGAGGTAGGCCACTTTGTCTGGGTCAGGGTTAGGGTTAGGGTGAGGGTTAAGGTTAGGGTTAGGGGGGGTTAGGGTTAGGGTTAGGGGGGGTTAGGGTTAGGGTTAGGGCTAGGGGTTAGGGTTAGGGTTAGGGTTAGGGTCGGGTTAGGGTTAGGGTTCGGGGGGGTTAGGGTTAGGTT
>JAFBMS010001469.1:0-40832 GCA_019788955.1 Albula glossodonta
AAGTAAGTTTTCTGAGGATCTTTTTCCCCACACTTGTGTGATGAGTTTTAGAGTCTGCTGACCTCTGACCCAGGAAGCATTAACTGTGTTTTATTTTTCTCCTTGCATGTGATTGGCTGTTAGGGTGGCTGAGTGTGGAGCCAGACTGGCTTTGCTTTATGTGAGGAATGTTATTGTGCTCCCTTTCATGGACAGCCCTTTGGTCACCTGTAAGAGGAGCGTGTTTAAATGGAGTTATTTTATTTATAGGGTCAGGGTGGCCGACTGTTGGGCCCACACTGACCAACAGCAGTAAGGGAAGGAAAATGGGACGGTTGAAGATAAATGGGGGAAGCTATGCAGACACTGTCTCAGAGATTCAGAGAGTAATGGTCTCTTATGAGCCATGACGATCTTACTGTGTCTTATTTTCTCTTCATTGTGATTGGCTCTCTGACTCTCTCAGATTTTGAGAGTTGAGAATTGTTTCCCCATTTTTTCATGGATGAATAAGAGTTTACAGTCTTATGGCCCATGAGGTATTTACAGTGTCTTTGTTTTTTTTTTTTTCCTTCAATGTGACTGGCTCTCAGGCTGGCTGACCGTGGGGCCGACACTGACCAACAGCAACTTCAACGCCGAGGCATACGCGTCCCACTTCAACGTGCCCAACTCCCACCTGTCCGGCTGCACCGAGGAGATCGAGAGGCTGCGCCCCAAGTCCCCGCCCCCCTAAGACCAACCGGACCGAGGGGGGGCGCCCCCAGGGGGGGGTAGGGCGGGCCCTCGCCAGGGGGGGCGACAGGGGCCGCGAGCGCAATAGGCCCAGTTTCCGCGGCGACCGCGGCGGGTCAGGGGTCGCGGTGGCCCCCATAGGGGCTTCCCCCACGATAGATGAGACGTCCCGGAGAAACCTGTGGCCATTTCTGCCACTGGCCGTTCAGTAAATGGGGGTCAGGGGGAACCAGAGAAAACACACAATGACATGAGTAACTATTCCCCATTTGACTGTTCAGCTGCCTGCCTGACTGCACATGAACCATGCCATTCTCTCATGGTTTGGTAATTGGAAATATTGGTTTTTCATTTTTTAATGGATTTTATAATGTATTTTTTTTTTTAACTTGTACCCAGCAAAACCTGTAACCTCTGAATGTGAAGAAATGTCAGATGATGTAATTAAAAAGCGAAAGATTTTTTCCTAAGGAGAGGTGCTTCATTACAAAGCTTAATGGATTCTGTGACAGTAGCTTTTGCTACATTTGACACGTTAGTGCACTGCTTTCATCTTTACACAAAATTCTGCAGCTTTGATTGATCTGAAACACACCATGTGACAAAATGTCACAAAATGAATTTGAATGGTTTTAAAGCACAGGATTGAGATCGACAGTTTGCCACTGTAGTATGTATGGAATGAATAATAAAAATATCACTGTGAGTAGTCTAAGATAATGAATTTTTTTTTTTTTTTTTGCTTCTAGGTTATTTCTTTTTCATAATTGTAAAAATTTGTCAGCCTTTTGTTAATATTTATCCCAGAATTTTCAGATCTTAGAGCATTTTTTCCTGAATAACTTGATAAAGTAAATAATGGAAAGAAGTACATCATCCTCACTGATTCTAAGCAGAATAAATATTACCTGAAATTACTGGCAATTATCTGAAAACCTTTGAAGAAAATGCTCTCATGATGTCATGATATTTACTGTATGGCATTCTTCATGTCCAACCACTTGTTATTTATACAAAATATGACTTTCCATGCATACAATGTGTGCATTTATACATCCATGTGTTTGTGTGGCACAACACTGACACCTAGTGGTAAGGTACTGTTGTTTCTCATTTATCCCGCTTAGTCATTTCCCTAGCTTTGAGTGCGTTGTCTCTACACAGACACAGTGGGCATGATGAAACATGGTGGAGTGAGGTTTCATGACTCTGTAATGCCTGAAGCTGCAATAATCGATCTTCTGAACCACTCAAAAGGTCTTGCTCTCCATAGCAAAACACTACATATACACAGTATATTCACCTGGCGAAGAAGTCCGAATTATTAAGTATGATCTTGCGTTTGCAGAAATCACTTGGCTATCCCTTATAATAAGCGATTCCAATTCCCCACCCACACTAAATTACACTCAAGTTGCAAATCAGACAGTGTAGAGTCATAATAATTCCTCTTAGTTATACAATCTATAGTTCGACATTGCCTTTTTCAAGCCGTTTGTTATTTCTCATTTGTAGAGTTTCACAAACGATCCCCCGTAGTTCTGTAGACCTTTGGGGCTTGCTGAATTATGAGTGTTTATATTGCTCTTGTTCTTCTCTATCCCTTGGCACAGTACCCTTGAAAACATCCTGAGTATTGGATGTAATTTGTAGGCATATTAATGGGCTGGTCCCTGGTGAGGCTCTCAGCAGGGTAACTATGAGCGCTGTGTCTTTATTTTTGTAAAAAGCAATGCCTCTTCCCTGTTTTAATGCACTTACCCTCTTACCTAACTTTCCCTTGTGTGCCATAGTCTTTTAGGATTACTTTTGCTTGTCAAAGAACCCTTGGATGTCCTTGGTTGTAACATTGGTGTGTATTTTAGAGAAAGTTCCCATGTTTCTCCTTTGCTTGCCTTTCTTAATATGTTTTATAATATCAAAGTTTAATGAGGCGAAAAGGCCGTTTGGTCCGTCTAGAGTCGTCCGTTTGGAGTGGATCTGTTGCCTTGACAGCTGCGGTCTGGTCCAGGCTCTAAGTCACGGTAAGCTGTTTCACATAATTAAAAATGAAAAGAAATCCGTCTTAATATCAGAGTGAAACTAACCTTCAACCAATTTCCCCTTCTACTCTCCTTTAAAAGAGCTTCTATAATCCGCCTTAAAAATCCTTTACTGAAAATGAAATCTCTCCCAACCCACAGCACTTATAATGTCTCTGAGTCGATTGTCCTCAGTAACTTGTGTTTTCAGCCCAGCAGCTTTTTGATTTATCTGTTTTTGATGTGAAAGCCAGCAGTGACCTCTGAACACAGTCTGTTGTCACTGTGTATTATGGTGTGATTACAGTCAAATCTCATAAGTATTACCCATACAGTGTGTTAATTAAAGGGGAACCAGGCCAATGAACAGAGATTCCAGTGTCTTAGGTAACTTGTGTATATATTTATTGATTGATTATATTATATGAGCACAGAAATGTGTTCATTAACGGGGAATTAGGATGTCATCACATTTGTGACAGGCCATGAGCCCGTTAGAACTGAATAGGAGTGATCGGCATACCATAAACATTAGTATCCCCAAAACCATTGCATCCATAACACGCTGTGTGTGTGTAAATTGAAACCAAATTCTTGCTCAAGAAAAATTGCAGTGGGATTTCCACATGATGAATTCCCATACCTGCTTAAGACAATGTTGCCTCTTCACAGAGAGCTCAATTTCATCTAATTTTGGTGAGGGGTGATCACACCTAACCTTGTGTGTTCTATACTTAAGGACAGTTTGTTATCTGGACGGTGAATTGGAAGGTAGTTCAGGGTGAGCCACAGAGCTTTTTACCTCCAGTGATTCTAACATTAGTGTTTATTGGATTATTGACTGTACCAGTGGCAGGATTCCAGTATACAGATAAGGCCTTCAAGATGCTAAGCCAATTCGTCCTCAGAGTTTATATAGGCTGCCCTTTTCGTAAGAAATCATTTTCATACATCCAAGGTAATTTAGGGAATGTTCCAGTGTTATCAGGATCTCAGAGAATCTCATGGACCCCTGAGCTCAGAATGCTTCATTCACACTTCTGAATTTCAGACTCTCGTTTCTGGACTATTCTTGGGGTTCATTTTCATATCTGCAGTGTTTCGAACTTGACAGGATGCAGAGGGTTAAAAACTAAAATCAAATTATCTCAAAGGATTGCGCTACAGCTGAATTTCAAAGGGTGCCCTGTAGCAAAAGGGTGCTTGATCATTCTTTTTGAACTCGCGATGTGAGGCTGACATACTGAGCCTCGCTCAGCACCCAAGTGCCAAATTTCAGGTCACTAGGTCTTTCAGCTCAGCAGCTGTAATTGCTAAAATTTATGAATTATGCTGTTTCTTGGGGCAGCGTGGAGAGAGAGGCCCAAGTTTGATCACTCGGGTGTTCAGGGATGCGAAAGACTTTCCAGCTACATGTTTTATATTCCTGTGATTTAAGTTACCATGGACACTAGAAATGGTGTCAGAGGGCATTTTGATTGACAGCTGGGTTACTAGCCTTGAAACAGGCCACTTTTGATGAATGCTATTAACAGAGAGGCCTACATGGGCACAGAGAAATAAGATTTGTAACTGTAGCAATGGTTTTCAATAATATGCTAAATAAGGCAAATGTGTAATATGAACATACAAAGTAGGATAATATTGTCCGTGGCATGAATCTGGAAACAGTAGAAAAGAATGATAGAAAATGTTTAGAAAACAAGGCTTTGGTACTTTTTGGGTAACAGGTTTATGTTTTGGATAATCAGGCCATTGTCAGTCGTCTCACACTGAGCCGCCTCATCACGCCCAAAGTCCTTGTGTCAGTACAGACAGAGGGACTGATGTTACATGGCGTCTCGGGATCACTTGAAGGAGGATTGCTTCTCGGCCGTGGCGTTGCATCCTGAACCTCTGTTACACTGTATCGATCATGTGCTGATTGCAGAGCTGCGTTGATGTGATTGATTAACTGCTCTCTGGGGGGTGAGAAAATTAATTAGCGCAACGCACAACAGATGTTTGATCAATTAATTAAATCTTGACAACGTTGTTTATTTCGGTTTTGCCCTTGTTTTGAACGTGTTCCCCAAAAAAAGTTAACAAATGACACCGCTTCAATAAATTGCTCTCAATTGTGACATTATGGAAGAGGGGTGAGTCTTACATACCTACATTTCCAGATGAGGGTTTTAGGTGTGGATTTCCTTATTTCATAGAAACAATACTCAATTCAATATTGTTGATAAAACCTGCATGAGGGGCTAACCAAGGTCACCAATGGACATGTTTAATATTTTCTGTGTTTTTAATCTGAGTTGCAAAAGAAAGAACATTTTGGAATACAGAAGCAATGATGTTTGTCACAAAAGGCTTTGGAATACCTGCCCTATCTCATTCCCTGTCTTTGATGCTCTTCAATGCAGAGAAAACCAAGGCCTGGTGTACCTACCTCTACTGGCCACTAGGGGCTGCTAGTGCGCAACAGAGGTGAGTTCCAGAATCTCCAGATGCTGGGCCACCGCTTTACAAGTGGACTGGCTGCAGTTCTAAAATTTTGCTGTCCTAGAGCCCAGTCTCTTCTTTTTGGTAATATATATTGGCCAACATTGTCAATGTTACAATGGACAAAAATTAATCATTTTGTCAGTATGTGTGTGTGTTTGTGTGGGTGTGTGTAAATGAGCAGTAACATAATACATGCTAACAATGGCATTCAAACACAAGGATTCCGCAGTGTGCTATTCATTGAGGAGCTGCAAGCGTTTATCTGCCTTTGTGTAGCGATCACCCGTAGCAGGGCGTTGACTTGGATAACTGTAAGAAAATAAAACCCCACAAAACCGCAGACAAAGTCTGAATTTATCCGATTTTTGTGATTGTTTATTTTTTTTGAAGTACACATTTATTGTGGACTCTTTTCTTTGCGCTCGGGAATGTCTGGACTCCGTTGGCGGGAGGACAGCAGCGTCTGCCACAGTGGGGTTTTTTGTGCTGCTGGTGGGCGTGGGGCACAGCTGCTGCTATGAACACTGGCCTTTCCTCATAGCAACACTCTGCTCACACACACACACACTGTTCCCAAAGGCCCCTGTGCAAACAGGGTGGGTGTGGCCAACAGGGGCCAGCCACATGCTCACAGTGGAACCACCAAGCCCAGAGTCAGGGAAATGTGACAGAGTGAGGGAGTCAGCGCACCCAGGGTGCTGTCAGAGTGTTTATTAGCCATTGGTTAGATAAACAGGATCTCCGATAATAAAACATGATTTGGTACCACCTGTCCCATTGGATATTTGGTGTTGGCTGTATTTGTCTGTCAAACACTAAATCTTTCATTTGATTCAGCAAAAGACCATTTGAAGTCACAATGACATTAGGATGTAACTCTTCATCAGTGAAGGGAAAGGTGTCCTTTGAACTGGGGAGTACTGTATTTTTAAAGCGACAAATCAACAGTTCTCTGTATTTATGAGGTCACAATCACATTTATTAAGACATAACCGAAGGTTTGGAGTCTTGTCTGATTGTCAACTGCAGTTTCTGAACCCATTCTCAGCATTGGGGATCAGGTGAGCTTTACCTGGATAAAACCATTGTTTAGTTTGGGGTTCTGCACTTTTTGCTTTGTTGTGGACAAAATTCAGCACATAGGAACTAAAGTTATACAGTATGCTGAAGATGAGAAGTGACTTGTTAATTAAGGATATTTTTGGGTGGAGTTTCCCTTTAAGAGAACTTAATAATCAGAAAATGACATGTGGGTAACGGGCGTGTCCTGCTTTTTGCAGATACTTATTATTAACCGCTGAGTAATTTATTCAAAATATTTTCTTCTCATACACTGAGTTTTTTCTCCTAGGCTTCTCATACATTCCAGAGAGCTTGTAATGAACTTACACTCTCCTCCACTAGATGTCAGTATATACCTGCTGTGACTTTTTAACAAATAACAGGTTTGTTCTTCAATTTAAGCATATAACCAGAGAAAAAGTTGCAGAAAGCTACAGAATACATGAATACAGTCAGGATTGTGCTGAATCTAGCATATATTTATATTTTACTCCACAAGGATGATATGGTTCTGAAACCAGGTTCATTCAAAAATACATTGATGTGCAAGTCTCTCACGTTCATTGAGTTAGTGTCTGTTGTTTTGTAGATATGTGCAACACAGTTTATTCACCGTTGTAAAATACTCCTACAGATACCATAAACACAGGATTTTCCATTTTCTGTTTTTCTTGGTCCAAAAGGAAGGTGAAGATCGATTTCTGTTTAAAGGATTGTCCTTTTGTGAATAAAAGATTAGCACTTCCCACATTCTATTACATGCTACAACTGATGTTTGGTCCGAGGCTGAACTTGTCAAGAAACGAACTGACAGCCCTCCGGAGTAACATAAAACAATTAGGCTGCCCTTTGATCTTATATCTCCACTCAAATCTTTTTAATCAATTAACCATGAAGCTACTCTGCATGTCGTATTTGCTATGCAGAAAACCACTTTGGTCTGTCCGATTCCTCACAACACAGATCAAAGATAGCTCAAACTTCATGGGATAGCTGCACTCAAGCAGAGGAAAGCCTGTGCCCACACCCTTCACACACACACACACACACACACTCATTCACAGACTCACACCCCAGGACACACATACACACACACACTCTCTCACACCTCAGGACACACACACACACACACTCTCTCTCTCACACTCCAGGGCACGCACACACACACGCACACATACTCACAGATTCACACCCCAGGACACATGCAAAAAGACACACACCCCATCACATATATACATTCTTACATGCATGGAAAAATGCACACAGACTCACACCCCACAAGGTCAAGGACGAACACACACACACACACACACACACTCATTCACAGACTCACACCCCAGGACACACATACACACACTCTCTCACACCCCAGGACACACACACACGCACACTCACTCACACCCCAGGACACACACACACACACTCCCTCCCACACCCCAGGGCACACACACACGCACACATACTCACAGATTCACACCCCAGGACACATGCAAAAAGACACACACCCCATCACATATATACATTCTTACATGCATGGAAAAATGCACACAGACTCACACCCCACAAGGTCAAGGACGAACACACACACACACACACACACACTCACTCACACACTCACACCCCAGGACACACACACACACACTCTCTCACACCCCAGGACACACACACACGCACACTCACTCACACCCCAGGACACACACTCACACACACTCTCTCTCACACCCCAGGGCACACACACACGCACACATACTCACAGATTCACACCCCAGGGCACATGCAAAAAGACACACACCCCATCACACACATACATTCTTACATGCATGTAAAAATGCACACAGACTCACACCCCACAAGGTCAAGGACGAGCACACACACACACACTCAGACATATGCCCCAGCACAAACACACACAAAAATGGAAGGGAGTGACTGTTTGAGTTATGATAACAGTAATATGTAAATCACAGCAGCCAACAAGATTTACTGCAGTGATAATGCTGTCTATGTCATTATGACCTTTTCATAAATAAACACACACTGCAACAAATCTCCTCTCCTCTTAAAATGAAGCATTGCAGCTGACATTGAGACTAATTTCCCTCTGCACCGTATTTCAGATGAACAGTGGTGAAAAGCCATGCACATAGTCCTTATCATTAAATATGAAGCAGTGGCACCATCATGCACCGGACTTAGTGTGTTTTCTGTCTGCTCATTGGGTAGCTTTCGGAAACAGCACAGAAAGTAAGGACTGATTTAGTGAAAGCGGAACAATCCCCATCTCTAATCCTGTGAATAATTTAAAATGCCGATGTCACCTTAAAACCAGTGAATACAAGCATCAGTGTTGTCCATACTTTGTACATTGTTTTATGTATGCTGTTTATCAACTCATGTGATTATGTGAATGCATGCAATGTGACTATGTACACATGGGTGCTTGTGTATGTGTTGTGCGCTGCAAGTGTGAATATTGCGGTTTGTGCCTGAGACAGTGTGTGACAGTCTATATACTTTTTTAAGAATGTGTGTATATGTGAGTTTGCGTATGTGTGTGAAAGTGTGTGTGTGAGTGAATATGTCTGCATGTGTAGGCAGACATGTGTATACTGAAGTGTTTGTGTGTGTGTGTGTGTGTGTGTGTGTTTGAGCAGTTTGGGACCCCAGAACAGCCATACCCCACACTTCATACTCAGCTCTATATGACCTGCCTGCCGTTTGCTGTTACCTCAGTGGCAGTCAAAACCATGCGATTACACCCCAGCACCCAGACAGGTCACCTCACCCCCCCCCCCCCCCCCCCCCCTCCCCGTGAGACTAATCCCCGATTGGCCCCTCCTCCCGGGCCCACCTTGCTGACATGCTGTCACTGGGGACCGCAAAAAAAAAAAAGACTCCCCCTCAAGACGTTTTGACATTTCAGCATAAACCCACCGCTGCGCTAATCCTTTCCAAATGAGAGGGAAAAAACGCCCAGAGACCAGCCGCGGCGCATGAATGGCGGGATGTCAATAACCATCCACTTAGATTTTAGGTCATGAGAAATACTTTGATGTGCCAGCGAGGCCCGGCACAGAATGTACAGGAAAGGTTCCTCGCTTCTCGTTTCTGAAAAAAAAAAAAAAAATTAACTTTTCCCAGTGTTTATTATGGTTTATTATCATGGAAAACGCATGTTCTTGAGGAGCGTTTTGGAGCTAAGTACACGTGTTCTGCATGAGCTACCTTTCCAGATTGATTAATAGTTAAGACGTTGGCGGTGAATGCTATGAGATCAGATGTGTGTAAAAAGAAAAGCGTACCTGGGACAGATGTAAGCCCTTGGTATGTGGCTGCTCAAACACACATTAAAATTACAGCCGTCTGGGACTTTCCTGCCGCATTTCAACAAACTGTAACATAAAACGGGGCGTAAACAATAACACATCATACCCCTGGAAGCCTGCAGCTCAACGAAAGACAAGGAAAAGTCTTTGTGGGTTTGGAGCTAATTCTTCCTGTGTTGGCTAACCAAAGCCATTCCGCCCCCGAGAGACCAAACCTCCGATGAGGGTGGGTGCGCTTTCGTCGAGGTTGGACCTCTCGCCGTTGTTGTTCCCGTACCTTTCAAATGCTATTTCAATTCTCCTGCCAACCAGTCCGACCTTTTATGAGGAGACGGGAAAAATACATTTGAAATGCAATAGCAACAGTTATGGTCCAAGACAGATTTAAGAAGCGTATGACTCATGGCAGTTACTCGATACTGTGTCTGTTTTGAAATGTCTTTGTTGTCCTTACAACAATTAACGGCAGGAAAACAGTCGTTTTTTTTTTGTGCTCGTTGGGCCCCACCCAGCAGGTATTAGCACGAGAGAGGTCCCAACAGAGATTTGACAAAAATCACCATGAAACAAAAACATGTTGAACTATAACTTACAGTAGCTGGATAAGGCCACAGTCTGGCTCTTTGGAGAAGATCTGAAGTCTCCAAAGCAACATAATATTTAGTTTGGTCACACAGCTGTAGAGCTACACAATAATGCCATATAGACACGTGTAAACAGCATTGTGATGCCATGGTTATAACTCAGAATGAGCCACGATCACAAAGCGTATCAAATGTGACAGAACATATGCATCAAGACAATTACAATTACTATTAGCAGTAGCAGTAGTTGTGGTCATAGTAATGGCAACAGAAACAGAAGCAGAGGTAGAAGTGGTGTTTTAGTAATTATGAAGTGCATAGAAGTACCAGCTGCATTAGTAGTAGTAGTTTTAGCAATAGTAGTAGAAGTAGTACATAGTTAAATTACATATTATACATTCCTTTGATGTGATCACATATGTAATGACAGGGCATGGGGCTGAGATCCCGGGAGGTCAGTCGCAGCCAGCCTCCTCAGCAATGTAGCCGTGTCATTGTTGCATTTGGAAGGGGAAAACGAAGGTTCAGTTCCTGGTTCTGCCGAACACCTGTGGCCCCAGCTTCATGGCCAGGTTTGTAGCTGCGGAAGGAGAGTGGTTCCTCCATACCATCTGCAAAGTGTGCTGGCTGGGACTTGGAGCCCAGAGCCTGGAGCTGAGGCTTGGAGCTCTGAGCCTGCAGCCTGGAATCGGAGCCTGGAGCCTGGATCCAGAGCTCTCATCGTGGGCCTCCTCAGCCAAAAAAATCCCTGGAGCTCCTGGAGGCCCACAGTGTTGGCTGGTTTCTGCACTCAGTACTTGATCTCATCACTCATAAGTGCAGTTTAACGGCCCACTCGCCCCATCCCGATATCGGTCAGCTTTGTCTCCCGCTCTGTAGTTTTGAGAATGGTGCTGCGTGATTATCTGACTCTGAAAATTTACGTCAGTGAAAGTGTTAGCTATTTGGCAGCACCTGTGGATGCATGTTCCTGCATATATTACAGGTGCTATGTGGGTATCCTGTTTGTATAATTCCTCAGCAAGTGAGAGCACTTTACTTTACCATTGCCATGGGCTCTGGTGTCACCACTCTCTGCTTCTGTGTGTGAGAATTTCTTCAGTTAAAATCAGGACAGACGTTTGGCTGGGGAGGGTATTTAAGTCACTGATTGGCCAAAGTTTGCCTGCTACTTATTTCATTAGGTCTAACGCAGGAACAGCCTTAAAACATATAAAATTTTGTTATTCCAGAAAGTTTGTATCAACAATCTGATGTTCTCTGTGACTTTAATAGAACTTTGTTTTTATCAACAAGGGCTGGTTTCAATTGCATAGACTAAGCCTTGTCCTAGACTAAAAGCTTCTTTCAGTGAAGATCTTCATTGAAATTTTCTTTTAGTCGGGGACTAGGTCTAATCCATGTCCGCGAAACTGGGCCTATAATGTTCAGTGAAACCTCTGGAGACACACCCCTCATATTACCTCAAAACCAAATGGGAACTTAGCTTCAATCTTTCCTAGTGTTCCAGGAGAGTTCTGACTAAGCTGGTGCCATGGAGAATTGGAGGATAGGGGCAAGCGGTTTGTGTTAATTTAACACTAACAGCGTACATACGAGTTCCAGTTGATTTTATATGTACTCTGTTAGTGTTTAATTAACACTAGACATTTTGCTGTGTATGAAGCGCAGGAGTTTGAGAGGCTGAAATGGTGTCCTGGGGTCGGACCATGGGGACATTAGTGATGTGAAGGAGCGCGCTGTGCAGGGACCAGGGGACGGAGGGTTCAGCTCTCAGCAGGCCCTCCGAGTGCTCCCACTCTGCCTTTGTTCCACAAACCCATGATCCAATGAAATGAATTAACCGGGAGATATATGTGTTTGGACATCTGAGTCCCAACAGCTCCCAGGGCAGCGCACGGCAAACTCATGTGCCTTTAGACCAACGTTTTAAAACTAAAATATGGATAATATCTCACCATCTGGATAAAATAACATTTTTATGGACATCTGAAGTCCATCAAAGAATGCCCACAGTGCAAAGATGGAATAGCCTTGAAAACGGAATCTGCAGCTCAGTAGAAAGAAAAGAGGCCATTTCAGCTTGTGGTAATCTTTCTGAATTATTATTATTTTTACTCTGTATCACGTGGTATTCTGTACGCATCAGACACTGTATGTTTATGAAATATTAAATATGTATTCCTCAGCCTCTTTTGAATTACAGCCCTTATGTCTGTGCGCTTTTACAGACGACAGCATTATTTATGCCCAGTTAGCCTCCAGTGTGAGTTGCTCACCGCGGGCCGCTGGGGTGACATTGGGCTTAATGAAATCTGAGAAGGTGAACAGAGGCCTTTCTGAAATAACAGTCTGCAATAACAAGCCTGGGCTCAATTTGAAGGGAAATATGGGAGAACAAAAATAATTTGGAATTAAAATTGTCTGCAGACCTAAATGTGTTATGATCAAAGGAGCAAAATAGGCTTATAACAGGACTACTCTTTTGATTAGAGGTCAGTAATACAGGTTGGCTGTTTTCTCAATATGTCTGTCAGAAGCATTTATAGTTCGTGTTGTATGATAGGTCCATTCCATGAAAAATGAATAAATAAATGCCTCAAGAATTATGAGTATTAGAAGTATTTTTCTGGCACAACATAAGACATAAAGAAATTCTCCCCAACCATCCTTTATGGAAATGGAATATACAGCAATACATTGAAAATGTACTGAGTTTTTGGGAAATATAATAATAATCTATATCACAACCCTATCTGAAAACAGCAGTTGTGTTTTTGCCCATATGTTGTGGGGAGTAGCATTGTCTTGATTGTAGGCTTTATTTCAATATATCTTTGTGCATTTCATTTCAGTAATGAAAGTGAACAGCTCTTTAGAAGTATCACACATGTTTAATCCATTAGGGCAGAATTCATCTAAATAAACAGAGTTGGGCGCTGCCGCGTCATTATGATAAACTAGGACGCTGGGAGCCACATGGTTGCTAAAGCCTGCAGTCTGCCATATTTATCTATCGCTTTACAGTTCTCCGGGGAACGTGTTTGTTAGATCTGCCAAAGCAATTATCAGCCTTTTTTTTTTTCCTAAACTGTAATTTGAACGCTTGCTTCTCTTCCTGGTGGCCCCGCCAATTAAGGCTTGTCTAAAATCTCCCTTATCCCTGTACAAAGCTTGACAGGCTAATGGAACTGACTTCCAGCTACACTACCCCGTGGAAGCGCAGCCTCTCGGCTCTGTCTTTTTAAATAACCATCATCCTCTCCATTTCTCATCGCTGTTGGGAGAAAAAAAAAAGAATCAAGCATTTCTCATGCTTTGGACTTGGTAAAAGGACCTCCATTTTCCTCCATTTATCTCTATGTTGTTCTGAATGTCTGCAGTCTGAAGGCTTTTGGCTATGTTTATATTTTGTGAATACTGATAAAACTTAATTCAATATTCTGTTGTTTTACTCTCCAGTTGAAACATATTATTTGTTATTATGAAAGGGAAAATTGACAAGAAAGTAATAAGCATAAATAAACTCATAACATTGTATCCATGTGTAATAGAATGATATATATTGCATTAATTTAAAAATGTACAAAAAAAAACTTCGGGTTTTGTAATTTTCCAGTAACTTTCCAATGAACTTTCTGAAAGTTGACATTTGTAAATGTCAGCAGGTGCATTTCATCGCAGAATTGGACTGTGAATTTACCTTGGAGTGCAGAAAACAATTGATCTTTCTGTGTGCGCAAACTAGCCATCAAGGCAGGTGCTTCCAGACAGCTTTTTCTGTCAGGAAAAGCGTTTTAATGTGATTTGAACGAGCCAAACGTATCGCCTCAGGATGACCTCATTAATCATTTGCCGATGAGGATGCTTTATTTTTAATGCAGGCGAGGTGCGAGATTTGGGCCAATTTCATGTTACCCTTGTCATTAACATGATTTTGTTTTAATGCTCGTCTCCCCAACTGTCACCTTCATCCAAAAGGTAAAGTTAAATAACACATGTTTAAGATAACCAAATCTTATTTTTATGCAAACAATGCCCATGTCAATTATAAATTAACATTTCTTTTAGAAAGCCCGTGCTTATGGAAATTTACAAAGTGGGAATGCAAAACAAAGAACATTTCCAAAGAGGTCTTTTGCAAACTTGGTGACTGTTTTTACTACTATTTCATGGCATTGCACTGTATTTCATGACTTGGAACTCTTAGCAACTTGTTTTTCAAAAAAAGGAATTTGAAATGAATGAAATTTCAAGATCATTTAGGAGGCCTCAGAAGGTGAATTAATAATCCCGGAAATGCATTTTTTCTCTGTATAACTGGGCCAAAAACTTGTTTTCCCACCAATCACCGTCAGAGCTGCTTAAAATTTTAGCTGAAGAATTATTCATAAAAGGAAGCCAAAAAGTGCAGCCATGGATTCAAGAGTGCAAGTTAGACAATCAATGTCCCTTTTTTACTCCAGGACAGCTGTGTCACATTTATAATATACATAAGCATGCATGTAATTATGTAATACATGTACATTTAGTGTCTTTAAGCCTCACATCAAGGTGTCTCTTAGAAACCTGAGGCAAGAAATAGTTGACAAACACACCTCTGTATCTAACCTTCTCAACCCTGAAATGACAACCGAACAGATTTCATATTTTAATATATCTTAGAACTCGCAAACATCAAAATAGTCCTGACCGGTCAAGAGGATCACCAGAGCATCTATTTCATTAATGAATTAAAAGTCACAAGAGCACTGGTGTCACTATCCAGTCCAGCAGGGGCTGTAGGGTCTGCGTTTTTTTGTCATGTTTAAACACTTCAGTGCTTCAGATAGATCACTAATTGGCTGAAGAGTCAACATGCCTGGATTTCAAGGTCAAAAATCTAAATCGACTCCTAATTAAAACGAAACAACAAAAACCTGCCGATACTACGGCCTCCCGCAACATGAATCTGACTGCCCTGCAGCAGCTGCGCTCAGTCACAGTTTGCCTGGCGTAGATCACAGTGCGGCCATTCAGCTCCAGGTCTTCAAGCCCACAGGGTTTGCAGGTTTTGGCTCCAGCCTCACACCACAGCACCTGATCTACCTGTGTAACTCCCTGGAAGGTGGGCTCATTAGTGATATCAGGTGGTAGAGGGAACACCAGCGGATACTGCAGCCCCCAGAGACTGGAGTCCAACAGCCCTGGATGAAAGTATCTGGCTACTCACCAAGAGGGACTTGAACTGAGACGATGCTGGCCTAATTAACTCTCACACGCGCACACACACACACACACACACGTTGCCAATGATGTCATCAAGCAACACGAAAACCAATTGGAACAGGCAAAGCACGGGCTGTCAGCAGCACTGAATGCCCTTCCCTGAACACACGCAGGTTATAATGGCAGCCTGCTGATTAACGGGCCGAGGGTCCGCTCAGTATCTCTGCGCTCTCATGGGATGTAAGCTAAGTCCTGGAGAGAGCCAGGGCCTGAGTCCGCAGCATGGAGCAGACTGACCTATGAGAATGGCCAATGTGCCGGTCAGTCCCCCTCGCCCCTCTGAGATGGCAGATGAAAGCACAGAAATGCACTGTAATAAACTATATTATCAAAATCAGGATATATAACTTCACAATGTATCTGCTTTTATGCCAATAACTGAGGTTTTCAGACATTGATTTATTGATTTTTTAAAAAAAAAAAATATACATCCTTGCAAAATCTTTTTATTATTATATTCTCAAAAAAGTCCATATATTTACAATGCATTGCAGTAGATTTCATTTCTGTAGACCCAGCTTGGCCAATTAAATTCCAAAATATGATGCAACCCCTAAATTACACAGTGTGTACCAGTGTGATTGAGCCCAACACTCTTAGGACACACTCTGTCTAGCACCTTTAAAGGTTTTTCATTTGTCCCGCTGGGAGAACCCTTAAAGGTTCATCTTAGATACAGATATCTTTAAGGGGTTCTTTATATAACCCTCAGAATAAGGTTCTACAGAGAACCTGTGAGTGAAATCCATACCAAAGAAGAACCTTTAAGGGTTCCCCCACCGGGACACGTTAATAACCCTGAAGGAACCTTTTTTTCTTCGAGTGTAACATCCCACTGAAGCTCTGTGACAGGGATGGGGATGTCCATTTCCCTCCAAAAAGGAATCCATTTTGGGTTTGAATTTGGGAGGTCGCTAAACTGCCATTCACAGATCACAAAACGAAGAGAGAGAGAGAGAGAGAGAGAGAGAGAGAGGAAGAAGCAAAGCTGAAGTAAATATTTCTGTTTAATATACAAACATCAGTAAAGATACTGATACGAGTCTGAGTCAGGTGAAGCTAGACTTACAGAAGAAGGGACACCTTTTTATTGTTATACAGCGTGCTCTATTTTTAATGAAGCAAGAGCACAATCCACTAGCATACACATCGGCACCCAAGTCTACATTACAAATTTAGCAGCAACATGTTAACACTGGAAACATAGGGATAACAAAGTAGTTTTATTTAGAAAAAAGTCACAGTTTTCTTAGCATAAATTTGTTAAAAATGTAAGGAGCTTCAAGGAAAAAACATTTGTAAAAAGAGGTCTATTTTATTTCTAGGGTACATCTCTAAACATTTAATCTCTGTAAAATACAAAGGGAAAATTTTAACTCTATACATTTATACTCTAATATAAAGACCTTTATCCAGGGCACAGTACAAACTCTCAGAGGATTTGACAAAAATATACAATGTTTTGTTTCACTTCACATTTTAAGATTAAAATGTACCTAAGGTTTCTGGAAAATACAACAGTCTCAGGTCATTTTTTTAAAACCAAGCAGGACACCATGTTAGTTAATCTATCCCAACAGATGAATTTGTCTTTTTTTAATACAAAAATATCAGGACAAATATAAATTAATATATATTAAAAGACTCAAACTGCAACATAAGGGGAAGACCTACCAAATAAGTAAAGGTATTTTGATACAATAAATACTTGTCAGTGATATTGTAAATACTGTGCCAACAGTCTGAGGCGAGATAGAAAAAAGACAAGGCGTATCATTTAACCAAATTACTAACGCATATATCATTAACCTAACATGTTTCCTGTCCCCCTCCCTCCCTCCCTCCCTCCCTCCCCCTCCCAGTGACATTTAAATTACAATGAATTAATACTGGAAACTTAGCTCACTGATGTTTAAGCTTCTGCTATCGTACACAAGTTGGAGTCGTTTGAGAAAAACGGGTGATGTAAGTCGGCAGACATTTCCATCACGCTGAAATGCAGTTTATGGCCTTCAGTAGATGAGTTTGAAGAGTGAAGAGACGTGTTTGTTTTTTTTCGATGCTCAATCGCTCAGGCACGGTCCTCCTTTGGATTTCAGTTTGTCCGTTTCACGTCACGTGACCGACCCGTGACGTCGTCATAGAGACCAGGCTTTAGTTTGTCAAAATCTTGTAATCTTTCCCGTTGCTGTTGGTGCTTTGTTTGTTTGTTTTGTTTTTTTTTTGTTCTACTTGATCGGATCCTAATCTTCACAACTAACCTCAGCACACTTCCCCACAAGAGTCTTCTGACATGTAAAATCAAAAAAAAAAAAAAAAAACAGAAACAGTGACCAGCCAATGGTTGTTTCATTTCTTCATCCATGACAAACAGTCAGTTCTTCGCAGCCAAAAAAAAAAAAAAAAACCTTGTGCATCCTTGAACGTCGAATGAAGAAAATAGTCAACTCTTATTTTTTGTCTTTTTTTTTCTCCGCTTCATAATAAAAAATAAGTATTGTTCTGTATTTTACAATATAATTCAACATTTCCACTATGGAAGCATCAATTAAAAGTCCAGCACTGCCAAAAAAAGGTATGATTTTGTTTTGTTTTTTTTATTCTTTCCTTAAAAAAGGGACACGTAACCGTAACAAAAAACTATTTTTTTTACTTTAATTTTTTTTTTTTTACGAAGGACATTTTGTACAGCCACACTTGACCACTTTCTCCACCTCCTCCACGAAGCTGGAACCGTCGGTGCACTCGAAGGTGTATTTCCGGCGTTTGCTTCGCAGGGGGCCGCAGCACTGTCCCCCGTCGCAGCCCCCCCGGCACTCTAACCGAGAGACCTTTTCGGTCGTCTGGCACGCGGCGTACCCCTGCTGCTTCTGATAGTTATCTCTGACCCGTTCTCCTCGACAAGCGATTTCTGAGGGTGGAAAAACAGCAAATTTAGTTGTAATGCTTCAAATTTAAATGACTCTTGTGATTACAGACATCGCCCTATCATCTTATACCTAGGCCTTATATTCATACAACGTCTCCTCATAGGACCACTGAGTTTCCTCAGGCTTAGGTTGCCCCATCCACATCCCAACCTTATCCACTGTGAGCTAAAAGCCAAAACTGATTCTAGATCAGGGCCTGTATTTATAAACTGTCTCAGAACAGGATCAGGTTTCCCATATTCATATCCTAACCGTATCTACTATGAGCTAAAAGGCGAAACTGATCCCAGATCAACACTCTAACTATGAGACGTTTTACAAATACAGGCCTTTAGTCTTCCACAATATCTGGTAAAGGATAGAAAGAAGATGCATATATATACATATGCATTCTGGCAAATAATTCACTGATATGATTACATGAAAGAACGTGGGTCCAATACCAGATATGGATTTTTGGGAAATTTAGGAGGGATAATAAAACAAATGCAAAACAAGGGAGCATGCAAACACATGGTGGTCAAATGCAGAAGACAACCCACCTAACACAAAACGTTCCCAGAACATTGTGAGATAACATTATGACGAGAAAGTTCAACAAATTGTCTAAGCAGCGACCGAAAAACGATCTTGTTGACAAACGTTTCAAACTACCATATCATCTTTCAAAGAATGTTCTGGGAACCAAACAGTTGTTAGGTAGGAAAATTCTATAACAGACAATACAATCTATAATGGTCACTGATGAACAGTTGAATTTGGAGGGAATGGGGAGGAGATGTTGGATGTGCGGGACGGGGGTCCAGATTCTACAAAATACACATCTGGCTTTTGTAGCGGTGACACTCGGACATGCTTAATGATAAAAGACACCACAACACTCCAACCATGAGACAAATGACAGTCCTGAAAAAAAAAGAAGATGAACGTCTTTGTGGATATAATCCAAAAAAGAGGCTGGGTGAGGGGAACAATGGATGAGCTGGGGATGAGAGGAGAGGGGGATGACAGGGGGGTGGATAAGGAAAGGATAGGAGAGGAACCTTCATCCTTTTCCTGCAGATCTCACCTGTCTGACCCGAGTTGGGTTCAGGACATGCTGAGGGGAGGCTGAGAGGTCAGAAGTACATTATTATTATTATTATTATTAGGGTGTACTTGCAGGACAGTCATGGCTAAAATTACACAAAAATTGGATGCCCTTATGAGATTGAAAGAGTAGTATTATCTCGTGGGTTCATTTTATGTACAGTACAGACCAAAAGTTTGGACACACCTTCTCATTCAAAGAGTTTTCCTTATTTTCATGACTATGAAAATTGTAGATTCACACTGAAGGCATCAAAACTATGAATTAACACATGTGGAATTATATACTTAACAAAAAAGTGTGAAACAACTGAAAATATGTCTTATATTCTAGGTTCTTGAAAGTAGCCACCTTTTGCTTTGATTACTGCTTCGCACACTCTTGGCATTCTCTTGATGAGCTTCAAGAGGTAGTCACCTGAAATGGTCTTCCAACAGTCTTGAAGGAGTTCCCAGAGATGCTTAGCACTTGTTGGCCCTTTTGCCTTCACTCTGCGGTCCAGCTCACCCTAAACCATCTCGATTGGGTTCAGGTCCGGTGACTGTGGAGGCCAGGTCATCTGGCGCAGCACCCCATCACTCTCCTTCTTGGTCAAATAGCCCTTACACAGCCTGGAGGTGTGTTTGGGGTCATTGTCCTGTTGAAAAATAAATGATGGTCCAACTAAACGCAAACCGGATGGAATAGCATGCCGCTGCAAGATGCTGTGGTAGCCATGCTGGTTCAGTATGCCTTCAATTTTTAATAAATCCCCAACAGTGTCACCAGCAAAGCACCCCCACACCATCACACCTCCTCCTCCTCCATGCATCACGGTGGGAACCAGGCATGTAGAGTCCATCCGTTCACCTTTTCTGCATCGCACAAAGACACGGTGGTTGGAACCAAAGATCTCAAATTTGGACTCAGACCAAAGCACAGATTTCCACTGGTCTAATGTCCATTCCTTGTGTTCTTTAGCCCAAACAAGTCTCTTCTGCTTGTTGCCTGTCCTTAGCAGTGGTTTCCTAGCAGCTATTCTACCATGAAGGCCTGATTCACACAGTCTCCTCTGAACAGTTGTTCTAGAGATGTGTCTGCTGCTAGAACTCTGTGTGGCATTGACCTGGTCTCTAATCTGAGCTGCTGTTAACCTGCGATTTCTGAGGCTGGTGACTCGGATGAACTTATCCTCCGCAGCAGAGGTGACTCTTGGTCTTCCTTTCCTGGGGCGGTCGTCATGTGAGCCAGTTTCTTTGTAGCGCTTGATGGTTTTTGCGACTGCACTTGGGGACACTTTCAAAGTTTTCCCAATTTTTCGGACTGACTGACCTTCATTTCTTAAAGTAATGATGGCCACTCGTTTTTCTTTACTTAGCTGCTTTTTTCTTGCCATAATACAAATTCTAACTGTCTATTCAGTAGGACTATCAGCTGTGTATCCACCTGACTTCTGCACAACACAACTGATGGTCCCAACCCCATTTATAAGGCAAGAAATCTCACTTATTAAACCTGACAGGGCACACCTGTGAAGTGAAAACCATTTCAGGTGACTACCTCTTGAAACTCATCAAGAGAATGCCAAGAGTGTGCGAAGCAGTAATCAAAGCAAAAGGTGGCTACTTTCAAGAACCTAGAATATAAGACATATTTTCAGTTGTTTCACACTTTTTTGTTAAGTATATAATTCCACATGTGTTAATTCATAGTTTTGATGCCTTCAGTGTGAATCTACAATTTTCATAGTCATGAAAATAAGGAAAACTCTTTGAATGAGAAGGTGTGTCCAAACTTTTGGTCTGTACTGTATGTGTGTGTGTGTGTGTGAGCCTGTATGTGTGCATGAGAGAGAGAGAAATGGTTACTGTCATTTAGCAGTCAGTGACACTGAAAGCAAAGGGGAGGTACATCTCTTCATGCCAGCTTAGCGTCAGCAAACCCAACATTTACACCGCTGACCGTCTCCCTCATTACCGTTGAACTGAAAACGTGACGGCAGGCAGAGGGCCTGCGGTGCGCTGTGAGGGCCGCAAGCTGCTCCTACCTCTGTCGCAGCTGTCCCCGGTGAAGCCCCCGTTGCACTCGCAGTAGGCCTTCCCCAGGCCGGACAGCCTGCACGTCCCGTGCTTGCACTTGATAGACTGGCAGGGGTTGAAGACCTCCTCCTCCTCATCACACAGCACCCCTGAGTACCCCGGCTGGCACCTGCAGCTGTAGGAGAAAGAGTTGATGGGGAGGCAGGTCCCATGTGCGCACCTGCAGAGAGAAGAGAGAGAAGCTCCAGCTTCACTAACAATAACATGCTAAGTCAGGCTAAATCTTCAATATCCATTTTAAAATTATTCTGCCTTTTTTAACACACGCATCAAAAGTTATAACTAATATAATACAACAAAAACAATGATAATAATACATTTCATTCACCATTCAGAGGACAAGTTTTAGTTACTGGAGTCATTTGTGTCTCAGAGAATGGAGAGACCACAGGATTGTATCACCAGGACTGTAAGTCTTGAGGAATCCACCACAGATGCCACTGGGTGAAATGTGAAAGATCTTAGGTCTATATCACAGAGTCCATTCAAAAATGAGAAAACTATATGACAGAACCCCATGAGTGACCAGAGAAGTGTACCACGATGACTGTGAAAGACCATATGAGTGTTCCGCAGGGACTGTGAAAGACCATATGAGTGTTCCACAGGGACTGTAAAAACCATGGAAGTGTACCCCAGGAACTGCGAACGACCATTTTTCCTCTCGGTCCTGTGAAAGCCCGTAGGTGTAAGCCCGTGTGCGCTGTGAGGGACTCACTTGTTCCCCTGGCAGGGGTCGTTGGCCTGCTGGTCACACAGCTGTCCTGTCCAGCCTCCCTCGCACTCGCAGGTGAAGCTGGACTGGCCAGTGGCGTGGCAGGTGCCGTGGGCGCACACTTGCTTCTGGCAGGGCTCACACCCGGGCAGGATGCCTGCCTGCAGCTGGAAGCGTGCCAGGTCCTGCAGCTCCCCGTCGATGTGCAGGTTCCGGATACATCCGTGGAAGCTGGTGCCGTTCTGCCCCCCGCTTTGGCGAAGGGCCGCTACATTGGTCTTCGCAGGCATTCCTGGGGGGAAA
This sequence comes from Albula glossodonta, assembly GCA_019788955.1. Classification (NCBI taxonomy): domain Eukaryota; kingdom Metazoa; phylum Chordata; class Actinopteri; order Albuliformes; family Albulidae; genus Albula; species Albula glossodonta. Next base: position 22,582 of record JAFBMS010001469.1, read on the forward strand.
GGAGGTGGGTTAGGAGGTGGGCGCGTACGTGAATCGCATTTCCAGATAACACACGCACTCTCTTTTTCAAGTCAAACTGCTGGAGTTGGGTTAGTGCTGGGATGTGAGACCCACCAGGGAAGATAAATTTGCTGCTGGAAAACATGTTAGTGAGCCAGCAGAGATCAATCTCCCCGCTGGATCAAATAAAAAAAGAAAAAAAGCCAAAAAAAAACACTGCCCCAGTGATGGGGGCACTGTGCTGTAGGAGGTGCTGTAGGTCAGATGAGACATTAAACCAGCATCCCGACTCTCAGTGGTCACTAAGGGTTTCAGTGGCACTTCCCAAACTGAGAGGTGTTAACCTTGATGGCCCGGTCAAATTCCCATAAAACTGGCTGTCAACATTCCAGGAAAGGAATGTTAACCAGGAAACTGGATGAACCTGAACGTGTCGGGAACTTTAATGTTGTGTGAATATTCTGGGAACTAAGGTTGGCTGGGCCCCCGACTGCTCTGACACATCACCATGCCAACAGGATTTTCCAGTCACAGACATTGAAATTATTTATAAACTTTTACCAGCTCCCATACCCCCCTGTCCTTTTCTAAGTGTAGCAGTAACTACAGTAGTATCTGTACAATCCAGTGCTGCATACAATGTAAAAAGTAAATGGTCTTTCAGGCTAAGTCTGGTTGATTTATGCCTATAGCAGACAGGTTTATGCAGTTTCGGCACGACAGTCATTTAACTCCTACGGCAGTAAATGGGACCCTACGCTGGTCAATAGTAATCTGGTTCCTGAAGGGAAAAAAATCAGTTTCCACCCCATCTCAGGACATATTTCTGGGGAGACAGATTTGAGTGAGCAGAGGAGTGCATTAGAAATGTAATTCGGCATTACTTAGAATCAGCTCTGCGCTCAATCTTCTTACTAAAGAGCCATTAGGAAAACAACCCATAGATCTCATTTTGTACTGCTACAGATATTCACCCCGGCTATATTTCACCAACATTTGCTGACTTGAAACGCCGACCCTGTTCATAAATAATGTAGACTATCCTTGTCATGTCTGTCCTTGTCAGTTCTGTACTAATGTTCCTGACATTAAACAGTACAAGGGATCCCTCTGAGACACTTCTCTTTTTCCCAACTCAAAATAAGATTTTCTGCCTCTCATTGTCTGCTGCTCCGCTCCTAGCGGAGGCCTCAGTAGCTTATAGCTAGTGACCGTAATTTTAGCACAGTGTATGAGACCATGGGAAGGGTGGCCCATTTCCCATTGAGAATGATGAGAATGAGACTTTTTAACTTTTACCTCAACGATTCCCTTGTTAGTTTTTTCTATTTCACTTCTTAACATGTATAAATCGACAGGGGGTATTTCATGTTTCTTGCCGAATATAAGAAATGGTTTCATTTTTCGGCTTTACTTGGGTCTTACACTGTTGTCTGGAAACTGTCTTACTCTCCAGGGTTTCGGCCTGTATTTCATTAATCTTTATGTCCGTTTGAAGATGTGTGTGTGTGTGTGTGTGTGTGTGTGTGTGTGTGTGTGTGTGTGAAAGAGCGGTACAAAGAGAGAGAGGAACCAGTGTATGGAAAGACAGCTCTCTCCTCTCTCTCTCACACACACACACACACACACTGCATCTCAGCGGATGTAGAGGATCGACAGCGACAAGTAAAAATGCCATTGCCGAACCTCCCTCATCTATCCATCTCCCATGGCAATTTGTGAGAACATTTCCAATCTGGCTTGACTGAAAACTGCCTTCACCTAGCTGAGTCAGGAAGCAGTATGCTTTATGAGAAAAACAGCCCCAAAATGCTGGGGAATCAACCTCAGGGAAAGTGTTTAATTGGTCATGGACACCTGGACCAGAAATCAGAGCCAATGGCCCTAAAAGGGCTGCTCCTCCTGCATATCTACGAGCGGCAGTGTTGGCTAATGATTTGGGAACAGGCTTTAGAAATGCAGAGGTTGCAGGTTTGATCCCCAGGTAGGACACTGCTGTTGCACACTTGAGCTCTGGATAAGCCCATTGCTAAATCATAAGTTTGCATAAAATATTTCGTACAGTGCAGGTTTGAGCACCGCAACGTCCCGGTTGAACAGGAAGTGGACTGTGGGATGAGCGAACTTACCTCCCACGTAGAGGGGTGAGTCTATGCTGAGCGTGGACTGCTTGGACAGCGTGCTGATGGACTTTGGGCTGCCGCCATCGATGGACAGTGAGAGAGTCTGCTCAGAGGCCACAAGCTCCACCACATGGAAGCTGCCATCGTTTATGGTTTCCACACTACAATGCGTTCAACGACAAAAAAAAAAATCAACAAAAATGCATCACTCTCTCAGAAATGACCTCTTGCCAGATATTTCATTTGAACATGGTGTAGCATAGTTTGCTCAGTTGTGTTATTTTATGTTGCAATGAAACATGTTTTTGATTTTAAAAAATACTTTTTCAACTTCAAAAATACACAATACAGATTATTAAAATATCAAAAAAGCATGGTGTGGTCATCTTTATACTCTAGTTTACAGATGATCCCACATTTCATTCCTGTAGCCTACAGTACAGACAGACAGTTCCTTTTCAAATAAGTCCTCCATAAATCCAACTGCGTGGGGTAAACAGATGTGGCTCCCTTGACAAACACAGTTAAGCGATTTTTGATTAGCCTGACATTTTGAAAATGTTAACGTTGCAGAATAAAAAAAAAAAAAAAACCTGCACCACAGAAAAAAACGGTGCGTTGCTGCTGTGGGCTTTCAAAACGCCAGCTTCAAATACAGGCAGCCACTTGCCCGAAGCACGCGCTCCGCAGTGCAGCGGATTAGCGGTTATACGACCCTTCCATCAACTGCGGCCACGTACACTGACACCTCACGCTGTTCTCAGCTCTCAGCCTGGTATGTAATGTGTCTGATTTCTCAAAAGGCGGATTTCGCCACAGCCACTATCAAACGCATATTACCTTTCCACTGGGACAACAGAAAAAGAGCTTGAAAATGACAGATGACAGACGTTTAATGGTCATTTAGTCTGAGATTACATCAGATATAACGTAAATCAATTAACGGGAGTTGTCTCAACAAACCCTGAAGTTGTTTTTCAGGGGTGCCTAATTTCTTAAACAGTACTTTCATAGTTGTCAGCTATCAGCCTGTACCTCTAATGGAATGGCACTGAGGACGTGTGGCCATGTTTTTCTAGCGAAATCCGAGTTGCTGCAAATGTTATTCTTAATGAAGAAGTGTTTGAACTGCAAACCTCCCTTGACAGAGCCTTATGGAATGGTATGATTATCCTTTGCTTAATTTATTCAAGACTTCAGCATACAGGAGAAAATCAGAAATGAACAGAGGAGAGAAAAATGAAAAGTGAAGGACAGAAGCAGTCGCCATGTTGCCAGTGCTGTTGACAGACATGTTACTGTATGGTAATTAAGTAACCCAGCATATAGTGATAGGCTTATGAGCTTAAACTCAAGTTGAAAATGTCTGTTTCTTTAGTGTAACTACACCTTTGTCATGTTACTATCAGTATTATTTTCAACTACAGGAGGTCCTCGGGTTACGATGGTCTCGAGTTACGTCGTTTCGTGGTTACGACACATTCCCATAAATTACTCAAAAAACCTAGTTTCGATTTAAGCGGTTTGGTTCGTAAATAAAACCACAGAAATAAAGGTAAGGAATTGTTCTCTCTTTTTTTTTTTTTTTTTTACTACTATTTCATTTAATTACTGTATTTTATATGTCCTTCATGTGTTGTGTGTACAGGGTGAGTGACTTAAGGTGTTAATTTAAGTATAATTTAGGTATAAATTTCGACTTACGTCGAAAATCGGCTTACGACACGTTGTAGGAATAGAACTCGTTCGTAAGTCGAAGACCCCCTGTATATTATTTATTCTTTTAAGGACAGATCTTAATATTTTGAGTTAATCTAAAATCTTTTTGAACTCTGTACTATGATGGACTAGGTAGTCTGATGACTACAATTTTTTTTTCCAAGAAATATTCAGCTCGAAGTAATATTTAAAATGGTAGGTATGCATGTCACCCTGTATTGAGTTTTCTCCCTTACAAATAAATAACGGTAATTGAGTCATAAGTGTATGATTCCCAGCCATGGAAAGATAAGGTAGATCGTTCTGTTTTCCCCTGTAATTTAGACAAGGTGGCACTAGGAAATGAGATTTTTTCATTGTCCCCAGCGCAGCTATTAAAATCTGCAAAATGGCTCATTCCCAGCCACCAGATACAAAAATAGCAATTGTTTCTGTTGGCAGAAGTCTTGGATTTCAAATTTGCCAAGTTGTCTATGTTCAAAAGCGGCAGCCTTTAGCTCTTAATCACAGAAACAGCGACTGCAACGGACGTTAGCATACAGCATTTCCACGTAAATACCATAAATCTGTCATAAAAAAACGGAGGACTACAAATATTTATGTGAGATTCCGCTCAAATGACTTTCCAACACAGAGGCAGACATTCATAAATAAGCAAAGAAAAGTTCGTTATCATACAAAATAGAACATTTGTTTACAAAAATGCATCCGAACCAAAGGCATGATGGGAAAAAAGCAGCACACTAGCATGCTTCCTAATTTCCTCCATAAACAGATGGAGAGTCTTGAGGGGGCTTTAAATGTTTCATTCTGAACGTAAACAAATAAAATGTGTTACAGCCATCATTAAGCTGCTGTATGTTTAAGTCTAACTCCAGGCTGTTATCTTCATTAACGAGAGAAAAAAAAAACAGAAAGAAATACATATTTGTTTTTAATGTCTGACGCTGTGCATATATTTGTGTTGGAGAGGAATACGAGTTTCAAGGGCATCATGCAGGAAATAAATAACACACCAAAAAGGGACAGTCAGGGCTCAGGTGGTGACACAAATTATAGCGTCTGAGAGACAGAGTGGAGAGACAGAAGAAAACAAACTGTACCTGTAAATAGCAGAAGGAGGATAAGATCCTGTGTCGTAGCTAACGCGAAGTCTGCCTCGGTAGAGCTCCACTGCGATGTGGTCATTATCTCCTTTGTACAGCAGGATTCCGTTGTCTTCATCAGTGGCGATCTAATGGATGGAAAAAAAAGAAAGTGGGTCTTTCCACCATTCTGCATCAAAATTTTTTCCTGTTTATGTGAATTCATGCAGGTTTTACGAGTTAATTTGCAATTTTACGTGAGGGGTATGGAAGCAGGTATTACAGATGTGAGAAAGGAAAATGTGTTAGCTTCTTAAGGATGGGGGCCTCTGGTATTATTAGATTATGGGGGGGGGGGGGGGGGGGTCAGAAAGAAATAACATTAATTTGCCTGCAAGCAAACGAGTTACAGCTAAACAATTTACTATTCAGATTCTTCACAATGCTAAGTGTTTTGGCCCATATTTGAATTCTCCATAGCTGTTGCCTAGGGGATTTTATGTTGTTTACCTTCATAGAGCGGTTGCCCTGGCGATATTACTGTCTGTACCTGCAGTGAGACACTGGCCTGGGAGCTGGTGCTATGGGTATATTATGGTCTGTACCTGCAGTGAGATACTGTTCTAGGGATATTATGATCTGTATCTGCAGAGAGATATTTGCCTAGGGATATTATGGTCTATACCTGCAGTAGGCTGTTGCCATGGGGATATTATGGTCAGTACCTGCAGTGGGGTATTGGCATGGGAGCTGTCACCCATGTGATATTATGGTCTGTACCTGCAGAGAGATGTTAGCCTGGGAGCTGATGAGGGCAGAGGGAATCTGCAGGTAGGACTCTCGGTCCACAAAGTTGACGCTGACGAGGTTCTGGCACCTGTCACCCTGGTAACCCTGGAGACAGCGGCACTCTGGGTCCGTTTCCTTGACGAAGCACTGAGCCCCGTTCTGACACTCATAGTTGTCGCAGGGGCTGGTCCGAGGCAGGACCATTGGCGGGGAGAACTCACAAAACAACCCACTGATGGACAACAGAAGAGAGAGACATTTCAGCTGTCAGGCCCCTACACCTTTTATTCATGAAAAGATGCAGCTGAGACTGCAAAGTGAATACTGTCTGTAGGCCACTTCACAGATTTTGCATTGGGTTACTGCAGTTATGAAAACCAAAGGAACCCTACATGATTCTTGGATTCCCCTGGACACCATACATAGTCATGTGGGGTTGTCTTTGTTTCCATAAGCACAGTGACTTTGACCAAAGTTCATTCAAACACCATGCGAATAAAGCTTGTTTAATGTAATATAATGTAATAATCAATTATCATTTAATGAATCACGTTGTGAGCTGTCTTTTTTAGAGTTGCATATTTCCTTATGACATGATAAGCTATTTAATAGAGGTAGCCACTAATCTAGTGCATCTTACTGAATGTTTGCTTCTTACTGAGGTATACAGAGCTGGTTCGATCCGCATTGTTTCTTCATTTACTGCGAAACCTTTAGGATGTGATGAGAGGTTTGCTGCTCATGTGAGCTCTTACCTGTACCCTTCTGGGCACACACAGGTGTAGCCATTGACAGCATCGATGCACTGAGCTCCGTTTTTACACTTATTCTCCTGGCAGTCATCGAAATCTACATTGCACTGCTCTCCGATATATCCAGGAGTGCATTCACACCTGCGAGAAAAAACATACCACAATATGTAAAGATCGTACGGCTGTGTCAAAACCATTGGCCTACATACCTGTACAGACCAAGATCATAGGGTAAAAAACACATTCACTGTAGTAGTAATATAATCAAATCTCCACTCATTTCGTATGATTATTTCTGATTTTAAAATAACCCAAGTTTAGCCACTGTGGTATGTGAGGAATAATAAAGAAAACATTATTTTATGAATGAGGACTGGTCTATTTTGGTAGCATGTGGCCATTGCTTACATACTTATATCTATATATGCAATGGGTATTACAATAATTAACTACACTGCACTAGAGGGATAAAACGCACAGGACCCATCTTCCCTCACACACGGCATTCCTCCAGCACCCCATGTTAACCAACTCACAGGGGGGTCACGCTGTGAAACAAACAGCTTTCTAGTGAGCCTCAAACGCACGGGTCACTTACACTATCTGAGGAAAAAACATCTGTCTGAAACTACCTCCTTCCAACCCCTTAAGAAAATAACCAAGTGAAATAAACCAAGCACTTGGGAGTATAAGCAAAATAAAGGGCGGGTCCGCCTTCCTGGCCCGGCCTGCGGGTCGGTCCCTGGGGGGCCGGACCTGACCTCCTCTCTCTCTTACTTGTATCCCTTGGGCGTCAGGATGCACTTGGAGTCATGCTGGCAAGGGTTCAGCTCGGGGGCACAGAAATCCAGCTTCTCCTCGCAGAGTTCACCTGCCGAGCACACGAGGAAAAAAAACACAGCGCTTATCCAGCCGCACGTGCGGGAGAGAGATGGCCTCTTAGTCACGTCTGAGGCAAACCTACACCGCAGGATAATACCCCCGCCGCCCACCAGAAAACAGCTCCATAGTAATGAAGCCATCTCGTCATTTCCCAGGATAGGATGGGGTGGGGGCGTGGGGGGGGGGGGGTTGAGGGGTGACTTTGCAGAGCGGAGTTGTGCAAACTCTCATGGAAAAACGCTGATGGAATCTCACGACGCGTTTTCAATTTCATATTTTTGCGTCGCGGCCCACCACCACGCAGGTGAATTCAATTATTCATCTCTTGACTTTTATTTTTTCCTTCATCTCTCTCTCCTTCTCTATCTTTCCCTTGTGAACTCTTTTCAAACAAAATGCACTGCAGTGAAAAAAAGCACCCCCACCCTCCCCCTTCCCTCCCCTCCTCTCTCACCTCACAGCATCTCATTCTCTCTTAGCGGCGACACGACGCCCAAGAGATCCGAAAACGCCTCTGCCCACGGCCAGGCCTAAAGAGGCCTGTCTGTCGCCGGCTGGCTTTTCCCCAATTCCAGACACATGCACCCCACCCCCACCTCCCCACCCCCCCACCCACAGAAAGCTAGTTTCTGATCGATAAAAGATTGGAAATGACATGGCGGTGGCCTGTGAATTATGAATCTTTAATACCGGTCACACTCTGGATGATCCTGTGGGGGCAGCAGTGACGAATGATCATCGGGGGGCACGGCCGTGGGGGGGGGAGCGGATCGACAGCCCTCGTCCCACCCCGTCAGGAGGATAACCCGTGTTCAGGGCCCTGATAAATTAGCTGGCTCCGTGGCAACATAATATTCCGTGTGTATCCTAAAGCCTTATTGATTTAGGAGGGAGGAAGATGGGAGATGAAGAAATACCAATATGCTGCTCGGCAGCAGTTCCGACCCCGGAATAATTACGGAATTGTCTGGGAATCAATGTGATTGCCCAGAAAGTATCGATCCGGCTCCGTGTTTTCTGATTAACGCGCCGTTGTTTTGGAATACTAAACTGCGGCGTCTAAATTTAACAGTCAGGGTGCTGCATTTTAACTGATCCATTCTGCACGGGAAGAAAATCCAAAATGGGTTCATCGCGTCGAACATTACTTATTTCTAAAAAATAAAAACCGTAATGCTTTGGGATGTTTTTTTTTTCATGTTTAATATATTTAATGAAAACATATTGGTTTTAGTCAAATATATTGGCTACATAATGAATTTCTGTAAAAAAAAATTATTATAGGATTAAAACATCTGCATAACACTTCTCACACCGAATAAACCCAAATTTAATTACAATTTAGAATGTATTATAGAGTTCGGTAATGCACTGATTTTTGTAAGCTGATTGCCTAATATTGAGTCATCCTAATGTTTTTAGCTACATATTGCACCCTGTACAAAAAAGCTGTGACCATCCATTTTGTTTCTTTAGTTACCAACAACACAATGTTCAAGAGAATTTAGGGTGGTTCTCCGTAAAGTCAGCAATTGTTAACTGTAGCTTTTACATATACAATACATGAAATTCCTTATGAAATCATTTAAATATATGAAAAAAATATGTTATAAATAATATGGATATGGTATATATTCCTGGGATAGCCATAAGACTGTGATCCCTCAATGCAGAGTACTTGGCTTTCACCCTGGCTCTCTTCCTACTTTTCCCCCACTCGGTCCTGGTGCCTTTAATTCCCGGGTTCCTAGCTGGCCGGTGTCCAGGCAGTTTGACGAGGCAGCGTCTGACATGAACCAGCACAAACTACAAGGTCACTGCAGGGACCCGGAGAGCTCTGTACGGTGAAACAGCGGCCTTTTTTCTCAGCTGGTTCAGAGGAACAGGAATGTACCTTGAGAGGGAGGACCTCCTGCAGAGAGCTGCTGGGGCTGAAGGGCCTAATTAGGCCTTAATTAGGAGCACAGCCAGCAAGCATGATGTCACTGAGTTTAGCTCCCTTTCGTCCCCTCTAAAATCACGGTAATTACATTCGGGACGTATTCGCATTTTGACCAATGCTGGTAAAGCACTCCGCCTGCATTCTCCCCAGAATACCGATGTATAGTCGGACAGGCCTTCCTCTCAATGATTTTCCTCACTCTTAAATCAATTCTGTGAGCAAACGCCCAAACGTCTTTACATTGTTTGCATTCTGGAGATCACGCTGAAGCAGGGAGAGAGTTTGAATGTGTTGAGAGGTGCAGGTTTGTAGCACTGCAGATATAGTTGGAATAGTTAAGTCATGTACCAGAGAGGTCCAGTTCTGGAGAGCAGCAGGGTCTACTGAGTTTTGCTTCATCTATTGAAGTGATCAATTTAAGTCAGTGACTGTGGATTCTAAGGCTTAAATTGACAGCTAAATGAAAGGAAGCTGCAGACACTGCGGCCCTCCAGGACTGGAGTTAAACCTGCAGACACTGCGGCCCTCCAGGACTGGAGTTAAACCTGCAGACACTGCGGCCCTCCAGGACTGGAGTTAAACCTGCAGACACTGCGGCCCTCCAGGACTGGAGTTAAACCTGCAGACACTGTCGCCCTCCAGGACTGGAGTTAAACCTGCAGACACTGCGGCCCTCCAGGACTGGAGTTAAACCTGCAGACACTGCGGCTCTCCAGGACTGGAGTTAAACCTGCAGACACTGCGGCCCTCCAGGACTGGAGTTAAACCTGCAGACACTGCAGCTCTCCAGGACTGGAGTTAAACCTGCAGACACTGTGGCCCTCCAGGACTGGAGTTAAACCTGCAGACACTGCAGCTCTCCAGGACTGGAGTTAAACCTGCGGACACTGCGGCCCTCCAGGACTGGAGTTAAACCTGCAGACACTGCAGCTCTCCAGGACTGGAGTTAAACCTGCGGACACTGCGGCCCTCCAGGACTGGAGTTAAACCTGCAGACACTGTGTGGACACACTGCCTGGCTCAACACAATGATTATGGTGGGCTTTGATGGCATCTAGGACTGGTAGCAGATGTGATGTCACAAGCAGAAGCATGCTAGTCAGTAGCAGAGCCCAGCTTCGTAGTCCACACACCCCACAAGGGTAAGGAATGAGGGGTCATTCTCTCACCACATGGCAATTTAGAAATCTCTGGATTTGGTCAGATTATATGGAGTTCAGCAAACTCATCTCATGATGACATTCAGGAGTTCCAGACTCAAAGAGTCATCAATTTATAAAATACACAGAACTGAATCAGTGTGTGTATGCTTCAACAGAACAACAAATCATAACAAAAGAGCGAGCACCAGCTACAGATGGTTCAGCTTCCAGGTTTAGCACCAAAGAAAATTGTGAGTGTTTTCCTCTTAAACTACACTGAATTCTCCAACAGGGATTTTTAAATGTTTAAATTATGAAATCTCTGCATCCGTTTTGGGCATTAAATTGCTTTGGGTGTCAATTCATAGCCAAGACAGCTGGCCATATTTTCCAATGTATTTCTGTGGAAGGTCCTATCACAAGGTTTACTGAACTCTGTATAATCTTTACCTCTAGATTTATAATGCGGTTTCAGGCAGACACAGACGGACAAACAGAGATAAAACATTAGTAACTGACCTTTTTCCACCTCATTGAGGTTAGCGGCTAGCGGTGACAAAGACAGAAGAGACAAGACTTTTTCACTTAGGTTAGCAAGGAGCAAAGCGGTAAGACTGACCAGAGAAAGCACATAGCACACAGTAAAGCGGACACTCAAGAGTGTTAGTTGAACAAAGACTGTTACCGTGACAAGCATATCAGACATCGCCCACCATGTACAAAGAAGTCCAAACACATTTTTCATGGCCTGCAGTTTGTGTGGTATTTATGACACCACTGTGCTGTAAATGTGTGTCCATCAAACGTGAAATGTGGAATGTATTATTTCCTAAAATTAGTAAAAAAAAAGGGATTTTTTTACAAAAAGATAAAAGATAATCTGGTGGGCTGTGTTGCCAAAACAGAAGTATTCATGTTAAAAAATACATTCCCCCACACACTCCTCTCCCTCAGAAAACTGGTCCGAACTGTGAAGCACAGAAAAGAGGAAAAATATAGTTAGAGAGAGAGAGTGAGACAGAGGGTGAGACTGACAGTGAGATAGAGAGAAATAGTTTAAAGAAAGAGACATGGTCAGTACACAGGCACACACACACACACATATATACACTCACACACTGCGCAGAGTATTCTAGAACACACAGTGAGGGGCTGTAACTGAATTCTAGTGGCAGTGCCTTGCCCTGCCCTTCTCCGCAGCGGCAGAGGTGAACCACGGGCGGCGACCGTGTGGGGGGCAAGACTCCGACTCACATCCGGCACCTCCCGCCGGGCATGCTGGGAAGGCTGTCAGACCCAGGGCGAGCAGAGACCCCACCCCTGGGAGGGGGGTCAAGGTGGGGGAGATGAGACTGTCCAGCTCCCGGTGGGGAGTCTTATACACACACACACGCACACACACACACACACACACACACAAACGCATGCTCACTACCCCTGCCCAGTGAGACAGCTCTGTGCAGCCTCTGCCTCTATCATGCTGGGCCCAGTCAAACACAGTCTGTGCACCAAGATCACTGTCCACAGTATCACAGTATGGTGTTCATCACATTAACATAACATATAGCAATTAAACATTTGTGAGCTGCAGCAGAACTTCAGAGATACGAACATATCATGTGCGGAGACTCATGTTTGGTATTCTGAAATGCTCCATCCCTTCTTTGCATCGAACCCTGTTCATGTTTCCCACATTTGTCATATGCCTTTAGCCGTACTGCTCAGACCCATTTGACCAGCATTTAGATTTTCTTTTACAAATTGAGTATGACTCCACAAACTAAGTATTGCTTACTTTAATTTTAACACTCACTTTTTTTTAATTGGTGATAAGAAGAGCTCGATACTGACAAGGAGCAAGTACTTCTTCCAGTGTTGTTCCAGTAACGCTGTGTTCGGTTGACTAGTCAGTCCGTAACTCTGAGGTCCTGCTGTTTTTTGATATAGTATCTAATGTGTGATAATTCCTGTCAACCGCAGTATAGCAAAAGTAAACAGCAGCCTGGTCATAGGTTGTTGTATAACTCAGATAGCATCTGTGTAGCACTTTGCATCTAGATCATTCTGCGCTCTCTTCCCGCACAGATGCTGTCCGATGTGAGCTCACCTGTGTACTCCGGGGGGCAAAGGCAGGTGTAGTTGTTGATTCCATCTATGCAGGTGGAGTTGTTCTCACAGTCGTTGTCGTCACAGTCGTCGATGTTGATCTCACACTTTTCGCCCTCGAATCCATCAGCGCACACACACCTTGAGGATCACCATGGGAACAACAACAACACATACACTTTGGTGGAGACTGTCAAAGCTTGCATTTTCACAGAGTACTTTCCCTGCTTTCTGTTTAAATCACAGCTTTGTTGTTACCAGAGTATTTTCCTAAGGAATGGAATCAGGAATACGTTCATCATGCAATTCCTAATCTTAAAACATTTATATATTTAAATAATAGAGGCCATTACGTTTTAATGGCTAATTGAAATACAATGGCACACTTGTGCTTGCATCTAATTACACAAATAAAGTGTTCTCAGCAAAACGATGACAGATGTCCATAATTTCTCATTACCTTCTTACTGCTGCCAATTAATATTTTACAGGCCAGGGAGGGTAACTGATTCATCACACCAAAAAAAAAAAAAAAAAAAGTTTTTTTTTGTTAAAGAAAGTCTTGGTAATTAGCTAATGAAGTGCACCAGAGAGAGTGTTCCCGTTTGGAAAGGCCGGCCTTAATGTGACTGATAAGTGGATTTCTATTCTGCGGCAGGATTACCCCGTTAATTTAATAGAGCGCCACTTTTTATTATGCACGGGGAGCGACTGGAACCATTTCATTCCCTGATTAACTCATTTTCATCTTAAAGTGCTCACAGCGTGCTGAGGTTGGTCACATGGAAAATAAAGCATTCATTTGCGGCGTCAACACAGCTCATTGTTTTAAGCCAACCAACACCCCCCCCCCCCTCCACTCGCCCTGCCCCCCAACACCCCCATATAGGAAGATGGGCTCCAAGTCATTTAAAACATCGTTCCGCATGAAGTAGCACACGCTGACATGCTAATATTAACGTTCGCCGCATAGCGTGTTTCGAATCATAAATCAAGCCCGATGCAGAGGTACTAAGTAGGCATTTCTAAAGCTAGAAATTATTATGACAGGAAATAACATAAATACGGGGACATGTTTAAGTGTAAGACCCTCATCTCCTTGGCATAATATTTTCAGAAGTGTAGATGGAGCGCTCTTGTTTTTTAAGGGGGAATGACTACTGTGAATGACTGGAATTTTCCATCAAATTTAAAACACTTTTTTGGTCGATGTTGCTCATGCCGAGATAGCTAACCGGAGGTGCTGTAACCTGAGGTGAAACATCAGTGGCAGATCCAAGATCAGCACTCTGTGTTCTGCTCATGCTCAGTGAATATGGGCCCTGGTTACACTGAAATGCTCAAACTGACATACCCCCCATTATGGGGCCCTACCACCTCCAGATATTGCCACATCTTAGAGAAACATTCAATGCTGAAAAATATATTTACCACTACATGCTAAACAAAAAAAAGTAAATATATTTAGAATATACTGTCATACACTCACCTCTCTTAGGCCTACTCAGATTGCATTACATGCTGGGAATGTAGGAGATACCCTTAGACACTCTCCATTTAACACTGGCTATTGTACTCTAGCAATTCAGGAGAAGTACCCTGCTCAACAGTAGTGCCGTACCTGGAGATTGTACCCACACCTTGGGCTTTATAAACCCCGCTCCCTAGCCATTACACTATGCTGCCATCCCGGGGTACTCTGTTTAAGTAAGGGATATGGCTTTAAGTACAAGTTGGCACCTCTCTTAGGCCTACTTGTTTCTGTGAATATGGGGGTGCGATCACACCCGAAACACCTTAAGGGTCCTGCATGATCCCTTAAGGCAGCTGGTTTTGCCTGGTTTAGCAGCGCTGGTGTGGTGCTCTCCCAGCAGAGACAGAGAGAGAGAGAGAGAGAGAGAGAGAGGGAGGGAGGGAGGGAGAGAGACAGAAACAGACAGAGAAAGAGAGAGAGAGAGAGGGAGGGAGAGAAAGAGACAGGGAGAGAGAGAGAGAGAGAGAGACAGAGAGAGAAAGAGAGAGGGAGAGAGAGAGACAGAAACAGACAGAGAAAGAGAGAGAGGGAGAGAGAAAGAGACAGGGAGAGAGAGAGATATTAACAGGCACAACAAACACACCTCACAAGCGCAATGGCTCAGTCGAGGGTGGCCGGGTGGGACAGCTGCTTAATGGAAAAATGAATAATACATGGCTGCTTTCCTCAGAAAAAAAAAATAAACTAAACTAAATACAAGAAAAAAAAACCAAAAGTGGTAATTACCAATGAAAATCTTATAAATGTTTAAAAATAGGCTTTATGTCACGCACTGCTGCAGGCCTCAGTATGAACACCAAAACAGCTCGAGACTCAACAATACTTCTCCCCGTGAGTACCTTGCTAATATATATGTATGCATTTGCATACACACGCTCTTCCCTAAAGCCGTAGAGTAAGCGCTCTGCATAACTGTGTCAGAGTGAGTTTAGCGTTAGCCTGAGGGTGTGGGTTTTCTCACCAGAAGCTGGTCTCCTCTCCCTCTTTCAGATGGCAGGTTCCTCCATTCTCACAGGGGTTACTGATGCAGGCGTGGATGGGGATGCCGCAGTCCTGGCCCTGGAAATGACAGAAAACCGACCAATAAAACCACCATTTCTCCAGAATTACAATAAAACAGATGACTAACACTGAGCCAAAGTTACGGGTGCACAGTCTACTGTACTGAAAAATGGGTTGCTGTCTGGGTCAGGTTGCTGTAAGCCACATTTTGGTTGGGGGTTCCCCGTCCGTACAACTGAAACACCTGGGGTGTTTGTCTTTTTTAGCTAAATTAGGTCAAAGCTCACAGCAATGGTCTTTATGATCTTTACCATATTGAAGCAACACTATCATGCATGAGTAGGAGTTCCTCCCAACCACTAGGGGGCCCTAAGTGTTTGCTTATGTCCCACATGGCATGGGTGAGGTACCCGCAGATGTACTTTACCTTAAATCCGTATGGACAGGTGCATCTGTAGAAGTCGACAGGGTCGTTATTGCAGGTGCCGTCGTTTTTGCACGGGTTCGAGAGGCACGGGTTGCACTTGGCGAGAATATTCACGTCAACTGGCCCTGGGGTAGCAGACACAGATTTGAGTGCCCCGTTAGCAATGACCAATCAGAAACTGTTCACAGCACTGGCCAATGAGAAACAGTATTCAGAACAGACACTCCCACATCGGATGCACGCAAGGCGGGGACCCACACTGAGGTGAAGAGGGACCAATCATAGGAGAAGGGCGCAGGCACTGGGAAAAAACATAACTCATCCCCAGATCTGGGGGTTCAAAGGTCAGGGAGGAGGTCGAGGTAAAGTTCAAGGGACAGCCAGGGGTCGACGGACTTCGACTGGGCCGTGCTACCATCTTACCTGGCACCAGAAAACCACAAGGGCCCAGCACGTCTACAGGACGTCGATCGCACAGTGCAATGTCAAACAAAGAGCAGGCCACCAAAAATCAACAAAGCGTACATGGTAAAGATGTCAAGCAGGCAATGTACATGCTATGTTCACGCATTATTTCCTTCACATCACACAACACGTTATAAATGCTGTTTCTAGGTTAAACCAAGACTGCCCAACTCTGTTACCAAATCAACTCTGTCAGAGTAAAACTTACTCTGACGGAGTACACTTGATCCCTGCTAGACTCTGTTCGGAGTAAAATTAACACTGAGAACTTCGCTGCGCACCGTAGAACAACCCAGCAGAGCCAAGACCCAGAGCAGGACGCAGTGCTAAATATTCAGTGTTAAATTCACTCTGATAGAGTGAATTAGAGCTAACTTATCAGTGAAACTTTCACTGCCTGGGAAGCCTCAGCTCTCAAACAGCAGGAACAAAAACGCTCAGAAAATGGAAAAGGAAAACGAACTGGCTCAATCAGCGCAGCCACTTAAAAACAGGATCAGGTAGCTCCGTGCCTGGAAACTCTGCAGTCCTACCAAATCAAGGCTGCATGGTTCTGGTTTAGATCACGGCGTTCATAATGAACTGAACGGCGCCATCCAGGCCTTAGTCAACGTTATCCGAAAAGTGCTGATACAGGTGTAGCCTTTCGTTCTAACCCAAAGGCAAAACACCAGGTTAATCTGATCAGCTAATCTTGGTCTTTGATCAAGAACCTTGATTGTGCCAGATGTGTTAGTGCCAGGACACTACAGCCTGAGCGCACGCTGGCCCTTTTTGGATGGGTGCGGACACACCCCTGTCTTGCTGGCAATGTGTTTCTTTAACAGCACTGCCAGATCTTTACTACAAATTTAGCCTGAACCGTTTCCAAAAATTAATTAAATAAAAATATATAAGCAACTGTCTAATCCTAAATGGCTCTGAGAGCTTAAAAATAAACTTTTAAGATTGTATTTTACCCAAAAAACTAATGACTCCATACATTACTCTGGTACTCAAAAAATCACCTAAACGTATGGTTCAACCCGTTATCTGACACCCCTGCAGAGGGCAGGGGGGCGAGCTCAGGTACCTTGGCAGGTGAACTTCTTGGACGGCGTGGTGAGCAGCAGCTTGTCGGTCATCTCCCCCGGTCCGGCGCAGCGTGCGATACCGGGCTCCTTGTAACCGGATTTGACCCACTCCGACAGCCAGTGCATGTTACAGTCGCAGTACAGGGGGTTAGCACCGAGGGCCCTGTCCGCAGCGGGTAGGGAGGGAATGGAAGAGGGATTAAGAAACCACAGTCTCTTTCGGCTTTCACACAGCGCTGGGGCTGACTTTATTTAGGTGGGGGTTGCCCGGTAACAAAGCCTCAATTTATCTGCAGCGAATCGTCCTCTTGATTTGGAACATATGGTATTCTGGAGTCACGGATTCGTCCCACAGACCACCCCCCACCCACGCCCTGCTCTGTCACCCCTCTGGGGGAGGGGTGGGGGGGATTGTGCATATCTGGTGGTTCAACTACCGCTGACCGTACGAAAGTTTCAGAACTCCCATCTAAATCAATTACACCACAGTTATGCTAGAAAAACAAAGACCTGACTTCAGTCCTGGTTCTTGGTGCACAGAAGTTACTTGTGGTTGTAATCTGAGGTCAAAAGTGCATTTCTGACTACACGCATTTGCTGTTTGATTCATCCAAAGCGGAACACTAATTATGTGTGTGTATGTGTGTGTGCATGTCAACCTCCTTTATCTTTCAACCAATTTGAGGCTTTCCTTCTATAAGAATGGTCCAATTATTTAATAAATAATCATATATTGTTTTGTGCATCCCTTTTATATATATATATATATACACACACACACACACACACACACACACACACACAGCAAAAATCTCAGGCTTTGAGCCAGCATGGAACATAAATTTTTAATTATTTCATTCAACCTCATTATCGTGTTAGTGACACATGTTCTTGTAAAACATGGCAGAGCAGAACGAGCTGCGCGAGCTGTAACTCCTGTCCTGTGAAGCGCGTTTGAAAGGCGGGCCGAAGGCGGTAAAAAACCGCTGCTGTGCTGTTTCCTCTCTCTCTCTCTCTCTCTCTCTCTCTCTCCCTCCATCCGGCCGTCACAGGGACGCTGTCTCGGTACCTCCGCCCCGCACACCTGCCCTTCCCAGATCAGCGACTCTAATTACCCCACTTTGAGCGAAGCGCACACCATGCTGCCGACGGCAGCTCTGTCTAATGGAGGCATGGGTGAGAATGAAAGGCGGAGAGGCTTTTGAAAGAC
>JAFBMS010001470.1:0-40814 GCA_019788955.1 Albula glossodonta
CTATTCTTGATATCAAGATTTTGCCACGTCAACCTTTTTATGACACCTTTCACGTGGTTGACAACAGTGCTGTGGATGCTGACTGGAGAACGTATGCCTAGTAGCATCACGTTTTAACCATTTGTTCATAACTGCTTGAGAGTAATGTGAGAGACATGGGCTTATACTTTCAGGACACAAGTTGTTCATGCCATACATATGAATGTAATAAATCCCTTTTTATTGTGATTGTTTGTGAAATTTCTATTACATGCCCAAAAACATTTGCCTTACATGCCTAATTCATTCAGTCATGTGCTGAAGTCAAAATGTTTGGTTTGCCTATATGAACTCACAAGTGCAGCCATGTTGCCTGCCAAAGAACACAAACTATCAAAATAAGAAACATTAATTTCTTACCCTGACACAGCTTGTGTTGTTTATTTAACATTGTATGCATCGATAGGGTCAATGTTTTTTTTTTTATGTTACTCATTGGCTATGTTTGTTACATCATGTACATCTACACAATGCTATCACATTTTGGTTATTCACTTGTATGACTACTACAGTACTCATCTAATAGTTTATTTAACTTTGGAAAAACAATAACATGTATGTCTGTGGTCTGCTATGTAGTTTTTCAGCCACTAGCTGTGCATATGCATGACGCTTTCATAGTAGTGCACAATTTCCCACATCAAGTCCACAAGTGATGGATCACAAAGACGCCCTGGAACTGAGAAAACACGCAGATGACGCAAAGATCTGTAAGCCTGATACATGAGGCCTCTGGTCCAAGAGAGTCACCATATGCTGTCAGTCAGTCAATTACAGACTGGTTTCAACAAATCAAAGACTGATTGCTATCTTGAGTAAAGCACTATGACTGTTACAAATCTGCAACCTACGTGAGACGTAATGGCTCCACCATTTTTGGCTTCGATTCAGGGCATGTTCCTCTAACACCCTGAAAAACACATTTGTCATTTCCTTTGAAGTGTTAACTTTGAAATACCCTTCACTTAGGGTTGCCTCTGGCTACAGGAAATCAATCTACTGGCCACATGCAACACAGTACTGTTGGAAACCTTCTGGTTCATAGTTAAGAAACTGGCTTGATCAAAACAGTCATTTGAGGGCAAAAAACCACAAAGGTATGACCAAGGAAGGAAGTACAAACAGACTTCACATATACCAGAAATGGTGAACTGCATTAGATAGCAGGATTATAACTGAATTACAAAGATGGGACTTCATGTGTTCTGCTTCCAAGTTTTTGACATTTTGTTTCTGTATTTTAAAATTTTAGCTTCATATACAGCAATCAAAAAAATGACCTTCGCTGCCTTCTTTTGCTGAAAGTGAAGCTTGTTTTGTTCCTCTGGGGATGGGGAGGAGGGTAAGGCCATATGTACTGTATTCCTTTTAAAACTTCTACTGTTATTGGCATACACAGTATTTAAAGCCCTAATAGAGTAACATGTTTTCTTCATAGTAAAAATGAATAAATGAACATTACATTGGTAGGTAATACCAGAGGTGAAAAGACTCTTGAATCCAGTGGACAACACTAGCTTATAGTTGAGCTGCTCTGTATTTTAATTCAAATTTCATCAAGGGGATTGCTTTTAACAGGGCATTGCTTTGTAAGTTATGCTTTAAAAACAACATACATGCATCACTGGAAGGGAAAAAAGTAATCCAGTCAACAGCATAATGCGCATATATATATATATATATATATATATATATATATATATATATATATATATTCTTTACTTAACAAACATGTTAAATGCAATGGTTCATAAGAAGTTAGTTGTGACAGTAAAAATACAATATCTTTGTGTCCTTAAGTACATTGAGTTAAAACAGAAAAATAAAAACAGAAACAGCCAAAGTAGTTCACAAAATGATACAAATATACAGTACAAATCTATTTTATTCAAAACAGGTACAAATAAATCGCAACAAAATATAGTTAATGCTTTCCAAAGTTCAGGTAGGTGTAGGGTAGTCTAGGAAAAGGGAGCACTTTGGGTTGACGACTAAGGCTTCTGATAAGGATTAATACATATTGGTACGGCCATAAGATATTAAAACTCACTATACAAAGTTTATACAACCTGGATTATATTTGAGGATTCAATATTACATTTACATCATTGCATATATTTTTGCAGTTTTTATGCATTAAATAAAAAAGACACTGTTTATTTTAAATGTCACATCACATAAAAGCGGTGTCACATAGTGCCAAACGTACATCTAATCTGATTCAAAGCAATGATTTGTTTAAAACTTATAACCACTCTTTCTCCTGATTTAGATGCATACCTTAAAACCACTGGGTGCCCTGTAAACCTTGCTGTGTTGGGCATGGAAGCCTTGACTTCAGGATAATGCAGATGAACCATGACAGTTTGCTTCCACATGATGAGTGACCTATAGCATGCTGTTTCCCTGATGACACATACACACACTATCCCTCACTCTCTCTCTCTCTCTCTCCCTATCCAATTCAGTCGCTCACTCTTTAGCTACCCGCCCCCCGACCCCCACCACCCAACACATCAGGTATCACGGGGGCGCTCCACAAGAGAATTCCATGGCTTTCCCACAAACTCTGATTATTCTTCAAAAATCAAAAGAATTACATTTATCATTTCGGTTGATTTAATTCCTCTTAAACAACATTCTGTTTGGATTTTAAAAAATCTTGCACACTCTGCTGACCTATATGTACGATCATCACTGAAAATTCAGAGCAGAGATAGAAGTACAAATAGGGAAATTTCAACTTTCACAACACCAACTTCACAGACCTACTGGGGCAATTATGTTATGAGCTGTATAGGGGGTAACCTGTCCATATCACCTACAAGCACAGAAACATATCTACTCTACTAAAAGTGAAAAAGAAAAAAAAATAATTTCAAGTTTACCTCTGAGTATAAAGCATGCCCCTTACATATGTTCCATGGATGAATGGCATGGCCCCTTTTCCACCTCAAAAACACTTTAGTTCAATACAAAAATAGTCACACGTTTTATAGTTCTAAATTGCAGCTCAGTCCATCTTGTGGAAATGAATGCACCAAATGCAATTCTGACTCAGACAGCCTCCAACCCACACCATCACCCCCTTCCCTGAACAAAGAACTCATAAAATGCTACCACTTATGTATAAAACAATACAAGCCAAAGTACTCACTGAATCAGTGAAATCTGATGACGTTTTGCAATATATTGAAAAAGTCACTTGTCTTGTCATTCTAAGAACATGTGTATATAGCTGTTCTTAAGGCATTACTGACAAACACAACGTATAATATACAAACTATCCTCATATATATGAGAGAGACGTGTAACTGCTGGTTCATTGCTTTTTATTGGGTTTAAAGACTATATCAATGAAGAAACAATTAACCAACAGTTTGCTTTTATAACAAAAGTCTAGAGAAATTAAGTGCAGGCATTTTTTTTATCATCATACAATATAAATAGAGACAATCAGAGAAAGACAAGAGTGAGGTTTTATCAAAGTGCAGTGCCTACAGTCACCACTCACATTCCTGGTCAAAATGAGGCCCAGAACCTTGCCCAGGATTAAAAGAGCTGGTCTTTGCCCTACCAGTAGAGGGTGCTGTTTATGCGTCTGTCAGTGTGTGTATGTGTTTTCCTATCTGTGCACTGTGTTCAGGGTCATGCTGGGTAGGAGGGGTTAGTTGTGCAGCTGGCTGAAGAAAGAGAGGTCACAGAGTCTAGAAGGAGCTGAGCACCACATTTATGCCTGACATAACTTGTGCCCTCTTTGTAGACACTAAGTAAGAGAGGGAAGGAGGGCATCACTATGGGGCACACCTCTGACAAGCACTTGCTTATGACACAAGCATAGGAGCCCCTCCTGTACATGAGTTTCTGTTGGCTGTTGGTGTGCACTCAAAGGCTTCTGGGTAGGGTTCCAGTGTGACCTCAGCTGAACCTACAATATGCAGTCTTTGAGGGAGCCTTTTGCGGGTTATGTTGATTATTCTGCTATCCCATATATTTAAGAAACACCCCCGAACGTTCAGGCCTATTGGTTACTTGAAATGATGCATGCAGAAACAATTAAGATGGTAATTCTTACCATAAGGATGGCCATTGTGCAGACTCAAGAAGTGAGCACACAAGGAAGAGGAGTTCAATAAGGAATATCACGTTACTGGTACTAATGAATATTCTTCAGCCCAGGATGTTGGAGAGTATTCCGAAAACACAGCAATTACCAACTATTAAGTTTGTTTGGATCTTGATTTTACTAGGCTTGATCTGCTTCACAAGGAATGAAGTAATCTATCAAGGTTTACAGGCTAGAATCTGAATTGATTTAAGCTTTTGGTCCATTTCCTGTGGGAAATCAGCAACTTGATTTCATTCAACTAAAGCCAGGATTGGTCCAGCAAAACAAGCACAATCTTCAAATTCACACCATTAAAAACATGCTGCAAGTTTGTGGAGTCATGACAATAACAGGGATTGGAAGGATTCAACATTTTTAATTCTCTTTCAATCTTTTGATGTTCTCTCAACAGTAAATTGAGCCAAGTATTCCATTTATTTAAAACAATTATTCAATCCTCTCACTGGCTTCAATCCACTCTCCAACTTGAGCAACACTGAGTAAGTTTTCCGTCGTACATTCTCCTACCACAATAAGGCAAATTCTGCCTATGTTAACTGAACAGAACCTGGATCTCTCAGATCATGTTAGTTCTGCATTTTGTTGGAGAATCCTGTGACATAATTTACCTTCCACATCAAAGGTAGCTTAAAGAGGGTTTATCTGCAGCTGAACACACTGCTTAAGACATTTCCCCTCAAATATTTACAAGGTTGGGCAACGCACACCTGAGATAACTGTAGCTGACAGGCATGACTTAGCCTAATCCTTAATTCAAAGCTATGACAATCTGAAGGCAAGGGTCTGAGATGAAATAAAGTTCAATTATGCCAGCCCTAATAATATTTTTTCAATAAAAAAGGGATATAATTTGTATATTGGGTTTTTGTTGAGTATTGAGGGAGAAAAGTTTAGTGCTTTGGAAGACCAGAGTAGATGAACAAGAATAACACTGAACAGACTGTGAAGACTGAAGAGAAAAACACAGACACATGAGATAAAAATGGCATCAAAAGAGATGTACACAGAAAGCACAGTTAGAGCAAGCAAGAAGGGGAGGAAGAGACCAGAACAACTGCACACTGAGAACACTGAGCAACATGAGGAAATTAACAAGGGGAAGCCACAAAAAGATAAGTGAGAGAGATGGAGAGGGGTACAGGAAACCTACAGGAGATGTACATAGATATAAGAGTGGGGACTACTAAACACAGATGACAGTGGGGGATAACTGCAGCTCCTGAGAACAAACCAAAAGAGATGAACACCCACAACATTGAAGTGGATGGGTTGCATGATTGGGATCAGCAGATGATAGACAAAACACCTGAACTGGAAAAACAACATAACACAACTGACAATTGAGCACCTCCGCAGAAAAGGGCAAGCACTGAAATACAGAATGACATATACCAAGGTAGGTTCTGATATAGACAGACCAAGGTAAGGTCTATCTGTTAGTTAAGGCGGTCCATCTGAAAGAGTACAAACCACAGCTCCTACAAAACACCTTCCAACCCCTCCCTCCAGAGTTTTTAAATATTGCCTCGTTATCACATACACACAAGGCATAAACAGAAAAGCTATGTTCATATTTAGCAGGCAATAACAATGCGTTAAACACTCAAACATTGTGTACACTTTTGGGTTGGAAATTTGAAATGGTAAGGTGTACACTTTTCAAAAGTGGAATAATGACAGTTAAAATACAACATATTTCAGGTCCAATATTCATGGATGCAGAGTCATGGTACTGTCCATTGGCATCACTATAAAGTGACTACATCATGTCACTTTCAACATTAAAGATCCAAATAATGTGTTGGCACAGAGACTAAAGACACCAAACAGAAACCATATTAAAGAGGCCTTAATATGTAAAACATGTCAAACTAAGAAAAGGCAAACTACTCTTCATTTCAAAAAGTTTAACTGTAAGTATATGGTTGTGATGAGGTGGTTTTGAAAATGCCTCATTTTGATTGTGATAAGCCACAGCAGTGATGCAGCTTAAACATACATGTGAAGATGTTACTGTGCTTACTGATTAAAATTTGGTCATTTCTTCACATCATGTTTCTATAACAGGGAACGTCCCTAGAGAATGATTTAAACAATAAAAAAAAAATGTTGTTGGACACAAGAGGGTGCCCTGCCCGAACACATTGGACTATTTTGATTTCTCATTGGTGCAGAGGTGTTACACTGAGTATCTACACTTATTGGCAGAAAGTGAGAAACAACCCACTTTTAAAGGCTCAGGCTTGAGTGATGACAGTGCATAGACCTTCATATGAAGAGTGAGCGGGGTTCAGTTTAAAATAAAAAAACCCTACACTTGTCAGTTATATATTATATTAATGTAATAGTCATGCCAAATTCAAGGCCAGTATCAATGTGACCATATGTCTCCAGGGCTAATAGTCTGTAGAGAGGCCATGGGCGGCAAACAAGAACCACCCACAATTCCTCACCACTTGACAATTCCAAAATATTCTTGGGAAAAGCAGAAATAGATTTGACACTAAGTTTCTTTGATTAGATATGGAAATATAATTCTATTCTATTTGCTTTTTCTGAATCTAGTCTGACTTTCAGACTTTCACAACAGACCAGTGTGCTGCTCACATGTAATGATACTTTTAATTTGACCCTGACATTCTTTCAAACAGTTTGTTAATAAGAAATAATTCCACAATGAAAAGGGGAAATGTGGTTGGCATGCAGGCCTAGTGGTAACTTCAAAGCACAAGCAGTGAAGCTTCCTGGATCTAAGCAGGCATCTTAGATCTAAGCAGTGGGACATCATATGGACAGCTAACCATAGGAATCACATTGGCATGGAAAGGAAAAGTAATGTCGCTGACTTTTACTGCTTTGTCCTGACAAGTCATTCATTTTGATTATGTAAACATGAATATTTTAAATTGTAAAAATGAAATGAATCGGGTGGATAAATCACAACTACAGAAACATTTAATCTTTTCAATACCACCCTTAGAATACATCGTTGTTGGTCTATTTGATTCTTAATTTAAAATCCACATAAAGTTTAAAATCATGGTCAGTATTGAATGTCTTTAAATGTATCACCAATGAAAAGAAATATTTTGGAAATTAGATTATTCAGAAAATATATGGTTATGAGGTTGTACTACCATAGGAGTGGGGTTATGCTACACCACAACAGAAATAGGAGCTGTGAGAAAGAGCTGTAAAATAACAAGGGAAATCAAGACACTTGCAATTCAGACAAGGATAAATGGGAATATTTGGTTTGTTTCCTTTGGAATGCCTTGTCCAACATGATTATGTGATTTTTATAGGAGGTCTAATTGCACTTAATTTAATTTTTTCCAATGAGACTTTCCTGTGACAGAGAATGCGGGAAATGCGGCATTTCTCTTAGATAAATCTGTAAACAGTGTCTACCACACAAGTGACTGTTTAGGAAAAAAAAAAACAACAGTATGTTCCCTTCAGCAAAAAAATTCCCATTCATTTCAGTCAAATTGTCAGTGTGGGTCAAATGTAACTTCCCCTATGTGCAACACAAGGTTAAAACTCAAAGACACATTGCTTGCAGCATATTGCAAATACACAAAGATAAACTGGTTCCTATGTGTACCATACAAACTTTAAATCAGAGAAAACAACACAGGAGAAACAGAATCTAAATCAGCTAGGAACAGATTCCCAAAAGACAAGCTTCTCTTGGAGACATGCTTGTTTGGTGGGGATCTCTGGAATTCTGGCAAGAATTATACAATTGCCTTCGTCCACATCCTAGGTCTCAATCTTTTTTAGGAAAGAAGGAAAGTCAGCAGATTATTCTGATTTCAAATAAATTGCAACTGAAATAATAAAATGGATTACAATCCAAATAAACAAGAAAACTGTGCATCACCTTTGAAAATACAGATGCGTTTTAGGGGTTAGAATTACAGCCACAGCGATGCCATCTGCAATTTAAATTATAATAAAAAAGCTGGATATATAAACAGCTATAACCCAACCTTGCTTTGTTGGATAACTATTGCTTTGATAATAGTAACTGAGTAGTCAGATGCTGAAAGAAGTTATCAGTGGTATTATTCATATATCCATGGTCTAGGACCCCAATGACACACAAAACTGGAGCCAAAGGGTTGGATCTATGGAAGAATTAATTCTCTCTCACTCTCTCAGACACACTCACACTTACTTTATGTCTGCTACGATTTGTTGTAGGAGCAGAACAGGGTCACCACCAGTCAGATCATACTCCATTTGCATTATTGGGTAGAAAAAAAGAGTGGGGAGGTTAGACCTCAGCAAAGGCTAGACCCTGAATCCAACAACAGAAACACGAAAGACGACAATAAACAGTCAACAGCCAGTATGAGGAATGCATTCCGATCGGGGGACAGAAGAGGTATTGAGGAGGTTGGCTTTTCATTCACATTGCGCGCTATCACATGTTAACTGGACGCTGTGCTGCAGGAACAGAGGGTACAGAAACAGGCTGATACTCAGGGTTGACCAAGGTAGCTCACATACACAGACAGTGAGACAGGGTGTAAACAAGGAAATGAACTTAATGGGAGGGTGACACCACTCTGAAGAAACTACCTGAAGGGGATACTGTGATCCCCAAGCATGCTGTGGATCATGCCCTTTCTTTAGTGGAAGATTAGAAAAGCAAAGACGTAAAGTCGCTACTGTGAAATGATCAATGGAGTCTCCTCTCGACAGATATCTGCAGAAAAATCATTAGTTTACTTGTCAAGGTAAAAAAATATCTAAAAAAGAGAAAAGACAGAAAACAAAATATAGGAGGGAAAGGCTCACTGAATGGACAAGAAACTCCCAAAAGAAATGACCTGTGGCTATGTGACCTCATGGAACAAAACTATGATCAGTATGGATAATGTGATCGTTCTTCTAGGGGGAGGAATGTCAGCACCGATTCCTCCGACAGTAGAGTAAAACATCAAGGTGCAGTGCTGTTTCATTTCATTCAGCACACTCCAAGTCTGACATCTGTAAATTGGGTTCCTGCAGCATCTTGTCTGCACCAGCCTGGGATTTCTGCCTGTGATTTTGGTCAAAATACGTTACAACTGTTGTGATTGGATCCCATCTCCAGGGAATGCAAACTAAGAATGCTTTGGTAGATACTTAAATGGTGGAGGTTTGGGGAAATAACTGCTTGCAGTGCACTGAAGCAAACACCTGTTGAAGCAATCCAGAGACCTTCATTTGTGGTCCAAAACAAGCTATTTTGGCCCAGTGCTATCTGAGAAGATTCAATGCCAAAATGGCCACCACAAATAAAGGCAATGTTGTTTGGTTTCTCTTCAGCTTTCAGCTTGTTACTCATTTGTAGTGATGTCACCTGGTCTCCCCAAGCTGTGACCTGAAACTGTGGCTGCTAGCATAAGGGGGCTGTTATCTTTTCAAGTGTGCAAAATCTCAAAAACATTCTGAGGCTGCTCTTTCACGCTCTCGCCATTTTTTTCTCTCACTCTCTGAAGCATTCGTCCTCTCTGACAATCTCTTGCTACTGCTACTTCCCCGCATTGGAGCGGCCTTCAATGGACAACTTGACCTCCTGGGGGATGAAGGAGGGCCGTAAGGAGCCAGAGGAGGAGGAGGTGGGGATGACAGAGGGGTGGACACCCTCCTCACTCTTGATCTCGTATTTTTGGAAGCCAGGTGTTGACCAGCGCCTCTGGGCCATGCCCGTCAGTGATGTCACCCCAACCCCTGCTCCAGCCCCTGGCCGAGGGGGTCCATCGGTGTGCAAATGATAACTGCTCCGGCTCCTAGTGTGCTCAGCTGAAGTCCTATCGGACATGAGGGGAGTGTCCCCATGTGCTGCAGTGCCCCCTACCTGCATGGGCTGCTCCTCTTCCCTCACCCTCTGAGTCCTTTCCCCTCTGAGGTGGGCTGGCGGTCGGGGATGCTGGGGGGCTGGTGGGCCCATCGGTCGGAAAGAGATGTTAGTGCCAGAGCTGGCTTTGTTGGAGGTCCTGGACGGTGCCTGCTGCTGTTGCTGTTGCTGCTGTTGATGCTGTTTCTGCTGCTGCTGTTGTAGCGTGATCGACACGCACACATCGCCCGCTTGCAGGTGATGGCAGGTCAACCCATAGAGCTGGGCTGTCCGGTCTGGGCTGCAGGAGGACCAGCCCTGACCAAAGACAAAGAAAGGGTGTTCGGGGGGCACGTCAATGGCCACCTTGCTCTGCTGTTCTCCAACAGTGAAGTGCAGGGCCACCAGCCCTGGTTTCTGGCTTTTGCGGATATCCACCACCATGCTGGAGTCAATCTTCAGACCCCCACTCATCTCCGCACTCCTCACAAAGTCTTGGGTCTGCAGGTCCTCCACCCGCTTAAGCTCGCCAGTGGCCAGCTGGATGATGGCGCCCTTGGTGAAGTGGGAGGAGCTGGGAGGTGGGGCCACAGGTAGGACTGCCCCAAGGGCAGGGGTGTGCTCGGCCACTGCCTCCGTCATGGCCCTTTCGGGAGGGCAGGGCCTGGCTGGGGGCTCGGAAGCCTTCGGTGAGGGGGCAGTGGAGGCAGCGATGGTGACATCGTTGGGTGGGCCTGGGTAATGCTGCTGGTGGTGCTGGTAGTTCAGAGGCACCAGCAACTGCTGCCCATTGGCCAGCAGGACAGCATGGTGGGCCTGCTGCTGCTGGGACAGCACCCTGGGGTCATTGGACCCTACTGGGGGAATGGCATATGCCATCTGGCCTGTGGCAAAGATGTCCTCCCCACGAACACCTACCAGGGCTTCCCTCTCCTGCTGGGACCCCTGGGACAAGTTGAGGGGCCCGAGTGCCGCTTCCTTGCGGCCGCCCGACACAGCTTGGTTAGGAGAAGCCAGACGGCCAACTACTTGCTGAACCTTGAATAAACAAAAACAGATTAGAGTTTTGTCATTGTAGCTACACTTTCACCCAATATCATCTCTCAATAATTCTGCTAGGTGTAAAACAGAAGAAAAAGTTAAAAACATTTTTAGTCTCCCAGACTGAACCTGACCACAGACTCATATCCGCTTAGCTTGATGCAGGGACCACAAATCAGACAGCACTCCTCATATCTTTGCAGGCATGAGTCTGGATTGCCCAAACACAGGCACTCACAGGGCAGTCAATAAGGAAGGAAGTGGGGAGGGGCAACTTCTGCTCTTAGAGTAGAGGCGGAAACCAGCAAAGACCTACTATCCACTTGTAAGAAAACACTCACATCTTTGGCTAGCAGTGGAAAAAGCTACCCAACCCCTGGACTGGGGCCCTTGGCAAAACTACACAAAAATGTTCTGTAACAATTTAGGATGCTAAAGCATTGAAACATGGCTGAGAGACATAAAGCAAATTGTAGCTTCATCAAAGGCTGTCAGGAGAGATTTTCTGACTTAGGTCTCACACTGTGAAAGCACTAATAACTGCATGCTTGTCACAGGGGCTGAGGGACTGAGTCATTTGCTGTTGATGATAGCAGCTTCTGAGAGGGAGGCCACATTTTAAACACCAGTCTATTTTAATTCATCAATATTTCACTCCGCCTGCTAAGAGGATACTAGGCTGAAGCAAAGGAAAGACTGATGTAACTAAAATAATTAATAAATATACAGCAGTGGACCACATGCTACACCAGGGGGTACCCAAATAATTTACTCCCCAAGTGTCTTTAAAATTGTTTAAAAAAGTGAAGGCAAAAGACTCCCTTTCTTTTTTTATACAACACCCCAGAACAGAGGGTATTCAGCTCAGAAGTACATGCAAGCATGTGATTGGTCTCAAAGTCAGTGTATCATACATCTAAATAAGACATGTTGCTACTTACTACAAGGAAATATTTACTTTCAACTTATTTGCTTTCAACGAACACTTGTGTGAATCGAACAATGTTTAACAAGGCTTAATCAGAAAAATTTTAAGTATGTGATTCATAAAATATAACATAAACATAATTTTCTCAAAAGGGGAAAGTTTCCTTTGTGTTTGTTACAGCTGACAAGACTAGGAGCCCAACTCAGCTTCATGGAAGAGCAAATTCACCACTGCATAAGAATTGTCCCTTGCTCAAGTTAGGCTCAAGTTTTCTCCTCACCTCCAGGTCTGTATCTGGGGTGTTGCGGTGTCCCGGGGAGCCCCTGGCCTCAGACCTGCGGCTCGCCCTATCCTGTGGGTGATCGGTGGCATCTGCAGAGCCAGGCGGAGCCGCATGCAGCAAACGCATGCCCCGGGAGGAGTAGGCGGAGTCTTGGGGCAGCTCCTCCCCTCCCCGCTCTTGCTCCTCCCCTCCGTTCACTTCCTTGTCCCGCTCTGTCGGAGCCCCGTGAGAGTCCCGGCAACCTGCGGGTAAGGCTGGCCGTGTGCCGGTGTGGTGGTAGAAGACTGGCACTCCTCTGGGGTTGCCTTCAGCAGCACTGCCCAGGTGCTGTTGTTGAGCAGTGGCCTGCTCGGGAGACAGCACCATCGGCACACTCCCTGCCGCTGCTGTCTTCGCCAAGGCATGACCTGAAGTCATGGGCTGAGAGGGAGGGGAGACCATGCCCCCCTGAATGACAGATGGGTAGGGCACCAGGTGAGGGACATGATGGGGCTGTGGGATGGCAGACTGGGGTGGGATCAGAGGGCTAGGGACAAACCCCGGTGGTACCGCGTATGGAATGGCGTAAGGTGAGCTCACAAACTGTAAGGAGGAGTGAGGGATCTGGGCATACCCCAGGGGTGGGTAGGGGATCCCAGGGTGCTGCAGGAGGGAAGAAGGTACAGTGTAGGCAGGGGAGATGTGGCTCAAAACTGGGTGCAGGCTGGTAGGAGAGTAAGTGGCAGAGGGGAGGGCCACTTTGTAGACCATGCCATACTGGTCAACCGGCCCTCCCGCTCCATCTGAGTTCTCCATGCTGTAGGGCATCCCAGGCTGAACCTGCATCCATTCCCCAGGAGCAGAGCTTCCCACCTGGCTGTCCCGGCTGGCAGAGTCAGGGCCATGTGCAGAGCCAGCTTCCTCTCCACCCCCTCCATCCCCCATGCTGCTGCCACTGCTGCCGCTGTTGCTGCTGACCAGCAGGTCCCGTTTCTTGGGAGGCAGGCACTCTTGGTTGCGCTCATGGGCAGGCTTCATGGTGACCCCTTGTAGGGTGGGATGGAGTCTGCAGAGGGGGAAGGGAGGGGCAGGGTGGTTCTACTGCACAGTAGAAAGAATGGGGCCTGTCGGCAGGAAGGTTGGAGCTGCGGGAACTGGCTTTGTGAAGCTCCTGCCGACCACACCCACATCACCTACAAAGGGAGAGACAAACAGTGAATGATGTGGTATATCCATGGGAGACTGAAGGGAGGAAGGGACATGCACTGTGACCACCTGACCGTGCAAGTTCTCAGTGTCAGACAGGACTAAAAGGAATCATAGAGAGGCTCAGTGCTTCGAGATGCCTTGGAGATACCAGAATACAATGAAGCACTGTCTTCCCTTCCAATAAAGCAGAGGAAAACCATACCAAATCAAGACACAAACTTGCTAAATGTGTGCCTTGGACTGACTATATTATAGATATTTGTCAATTGTGTTCTAATCAGCCTTTATGCTTTGGAAGCATGTAACGGATTCAATTGTGCTGGATGACTAAACTATGTACACTGTGTGTCACAGGATCCTCTGAGGTGTAAGTGTGCATGAGAGAGAGCTTCATTACCCTGCACAGCAGCTGCTGCAGAAAGTACAGTCCTGAAAAGTAGTCTCCTAAGACGATTCAATGACTACTATCTCCTTCGCTAAATTATATCGTCTCATCTCATGATGCCACTGTGATGCCTCTTTGCAGAATTAGCTAAAATGGCACAATGCCAATATGTGAAGCAAATGGAAAAACAAAGGCTCTGCCATGTTTACATCCCACTTCCACAGTACCCATTAAGTTTTACGTATATTGCATAAACAAAGGCGTTAACTCGACTGTCAGCGATTCACATTCTTCGCGTTACTCACTTGAGCAATCATAATAAGTCAGGCAGCTAAACATTATGTGTGATAGCACCGACGTTTCCCAATCTTTCACGTTTGCAAAGGCGAAGCAGTCGCTCCACCGTCATTTACCTCAAAATCATTCAATTGTTCGCTATATAAATCTTCAAAGAGCGTATGATTTGGATTCCCTGTAAAAATACAAACCTCTCTTCCAAAATTAACATTATAACGGTCCAAACTGGATAGAGCAATGCTCTATCATATGTGCAGCATAAAAATAAAAAAGTGTTTCTTCACTGATAAACACAGAGATGCATACCGTGGAATGGGACATTACACACAATAAAACTCGTACATACTTGCTAAATAAAATTTGAACACTTATGCAACGTTATTTTATTTAACCTTATTTGTACTTCGATTTAACCAGCTTATAAACACTGTAGCTTGCCAGTGTACTGCTTGATTACTATATATTTGTTTTTAAAGACTATACATGCGTGAATGTAACGCATGACTAGCAACATTATCACTGTAGATCATGAAACGATACATTAAAAAAGGGTTGTTTAAGGCAGCATACAGACAGCAAAACTGCTCTTCTCCACATGGATTTAAACAAGCATCTCTAGCAGCTAACGAGTTTACAGACTCGTTAAAAATAACTTTTCCCAACACGTCTTAACTTGGACAGATACAATTACACAAAACCTGTCTGGATTACTAACGAAATGGCCAAAATATCACTTATGCAATATAACCACAGAAGAAACATTTTTAAGCAGCAGGGCAGCAGGCTAACGCTGTCATCTTACTTTTTACGGATGTCAAAGTTACTGGTTCATATTCTCGCAACGACGTTTGAAAGGTTATCAAATCATAAATTTGAAAGATTATCGACGTCAGGAAAATGAAATTCTTAAGTTTGTTAGTTGTATCTCAAGCAAGCTAAGTGGTCTGCTAACGTTACATCAGTCAGAGCATCTACACATTAGTTAGCTTGTTAGCAAGCTACGAAGGCCAAGCGGCACCAATACAATTTATGGCAGAACACTGCCAAGCTATCAATGCTAGCTAGCTGTTTATCTTCCATCATAACAAGTTATTTAATATATATCACTGGCATCCGTTATTGATACTACTTACCTCCCCATGACATTGTGGCACCACCGCCTGTGTATTAGGTGACTTTGCAAGTTAATTTGATGGCAATTTTGATCAAATCAAAGATGATAAGTTCTGCCCATTTCCAGCAACCTACCCAGCAGGCGAAACCCCAGCGTCGCGCCTGGATGACGTCACATCTAAGGCACTCGTCTTCCGAGGGTGCGTTCCAATGCTCAAATATGCAATCTCCTCTCTTGAACGATCATCACTCGTCTCATATTTCCCTCTGATACGATGACACTAGGGTGAGGGAGGAGATGAGATTGTGGTCGTGGAGGAAAGGAGGATACATTTTTCGAGTATAGGGACGCACCCTGGATAATAACGAAACGATCAGAGATTACGTATCAAACTACGACGGCTACTCACTCTGATTGCCCCTTGATGCTATTTACGTGTTCGAGGATTTAAAATACGTGAATTAAGGAATTACTTGGAAAAAGGAATATCACAGAGGCATACGTACCTCAATAACCTTGTGCAAGTGTCTTTGTGACTTTTTAGGACTTAATCACTTAAAGATAATTTCCCATGTAAATTGAAATGATTCAATACCTTCATTGCCAACATTTGTTTTACTTGACGTATTATTTTACATATACAGTACTTGCTCATCTTTGTTCAGTCAGACACCATAAAATAGTGGTCCATACGTAGGGTTTTTAAGGCCTGATATGCAAGTAGATTTGCCAGGTGTTAGCCCCAGACCAGGTAATAAGTGATCTATTTTTATTTTGTATTGCATTTAATGTACAGTCTTCATACTCACCTAGCTCTCTCTGTATGTAATGATCTCAATCTTGTTCCATAAAATTAACAGGATTTCAACTTGGTGTCTTCATTGATTGAATGTTTATGTATCTCTGGCACTAAAACTTCATGACGATCATTCAGACCGAATGCATAAGATTGGGCTGAATTTAAATTGTGATATTGGATGGGTATTTGTGCAAAAAGTGCATGTAATTCTGACTCTGTTGTAGAAATTAAATATTTAGCATTTTTGAAAATATGTTTCTCTACGCATTTGCAAAATGTTTGATTGAGATGCTTAGATGCACTAATATAGATTAAATGTCCATGTGAGTCATACTATATTTATTTCAGCACTGTATCACAACCTGTAGTTTGAAATGGTGGTGCATAATGATCCAAGTCTGAAATTTGACATCAGGTAAAGTATGAGCATTTTGGCTATAAAAATCAAAAGTACATTTTTGTGTATTATGTTCTGGTAGTGATGTGGTTATTCTGTTCTTGTTACTGTGCAGATAAGGTAGCATTATTTTTCTAAATAGCTTCTTGAAATTCTTACCACTCTGCTTATTTTATCATTTTTTTGGAGAACAATCAGGCAGTAAGCTGGGCTGGAGTGGACCTCTAAGGATTACCTTGTCATTCCTGTAATATGTGTGCAGCCAAATGGTGCTTTATTTCACTCTAATCAAATGGCTGATCAGCCACTTTGCTGGTGGCCTGCATAGCTGATGCAGCTGACACAAACAGGCTGCAGTTACCTGGGCAACAAAAGGATGTTACTACTTTGCAATAAACTGGGATACAGCTTCTGGATGTGCTACCTTCCAAGGAAAATATATTGTTCATTTAAAGCTCATAGATTAGGTTTATTTGAATTGGCAGGACCAAGGTAATAAAACACTACAAAGCTATATTGCTTGTATTTATAGCTAGAAAACACAAAAAATATACATTTATCTATAAGCCCCCATTTAATACAGAAACGAGAGACATGCGTTGTAATAACATACCCACATGAACTGATTCCTAAAGTATACTTGCTGTTTTAACACATGCACAAAAAAAGACAATTGTTATAACATGTTATCAGACTGAAAAAAAAAAAAACGTTGGATTTACATAACAATGACAGAAATCTGTCACAAGGCTAAATGACTTAGCAAGTAGTCAACTCACTCCATCTTACACTCAAACATTTTTCCCCCAGGAGCTCCAAACTATTATTTTAAACAGCCTGGATCCCATACCCCACTCCTTAAATGAGCAGTGAGGTAAAGCCTGCAGCATAAAAACTCAAACCAAGCTACTCTCAGCAACAGTTCCCAGATATTTCCAAAAGGAAAAACAACACAGATTTTCTCTCTTAAATGTTATTACTCGCATTGAACAGGAGTTACACCTTGAATTATACCGACAATATTTCCATATGCCCTGACAATGGGGAGCTCTGCATATTTATGTATACTGCACACAAGCATGTGAACTTCCTGCAAGAGCTGCTATAGTTCAGAATTACTGTTCAGAAGTACATTTTACAAGAACCTAAATCAACACAGATTAGATGTTGTTTCCAGCCCAAGGACCCACTCTTACTCAAAGTTGAATAGGAAAAAAAAAAACAAAATAATGCATTGACATTGTGATATAAAAGCACATTCAGTTTTGCTTTTACATACGCAATATTAAGCACGATTTTATACAAGCAGGAAATATTTTAAACCGAGCCCCTTCTATTGGCAGGCATTTTATACACCCATGCAAGTAAGTTTTTAGGAGTGCAGAGAATAAAGATACCTTTTACTCTTTAACACAAAACAATTCTCAAAATTTGTTAAGATCACATTTTGCAGAGGAATGTAGAAGAGGAGTCAGTACCCCTCCTACAAATGACTTCTGTCTCTCACTCCATTTGTGTGGTTTCCCAGTATGGTTAATTTCAACAGCTGTTTTCCTCTCAAAGTTACTTCCTCTTTTAATATTGTGGTGCAGTGGCAGGTGTGGCCACTGGGCCGGGTGGTGTGTGGAAGGAAACAGACAAAAATGTAAATCAAAAATGGCCCACAGCCTTTTATATACCCCTTTTTAGAGGGAAAACATAAAACTCAAAGGAAACCTAAAGCCAACAGCATTAACTCAAAAACAGCACAGCCAACTAAAAAGCCCAATGTCCAAACCCAAAAAGATTCCCTTTCAGCCCTCAAAGCTGTGCTTAAATAGGTGGCCTGATTGAAGGAAAGTGCCTACACCTGAGTTAATTAGCAATGCCCTACAGGTGAGCCTGCCTGTTAGTGAGGTCACTGCTGTTCAAGTTCCTGCATTCTCTCCTGGCAGAGGGAGGGAATTGGAACTAAAAGCAATTTCATGGGAGAAGCCAAGGGGCTTGCTCCTCCCTCCACCTCTCCTGGCACCATAATATTAAGACAGTCTGTGAAATGTTAAAGCACATGTATTATGCTGTTTCTTAATTAACAATGAGCCTAACTGTCATTATCAATTGAAAAATAATGTAACAATATGCT
This sequence comes from Albula glossodonta, assembly GCA_019788955.1. NCBI lineage: Eukaryota > Metazoa > Chordata > Actinopteri > Albuliformes > Albulidae > Albula > Albula glossodonta. The sequence goes on from JAFBMS010001470.1 coordinate 18,556, forward strand.
TGGCATTACTGGTTTACAAGCCAATGATCATACTGTAGTGATCAGTAAGAAAATCTAAATATTGCTGCTCATTACCACTCTGGAGTGACACTTTTATGCCCCAAATGAACACCGATGGATGGCTGTAAACACTGTCCGGTCGATGATCACTCAAACTGAAACAGAATGTACCAGCGCTGGGGTAGTCTTACACATTCATTCTGTCAAGCCAGACTAATTTTTACCATCAAGCTTTACCATTTACGTTTTAGATTTTTTTTCTCCAGTGACATTCCTCACACTACCTTCCTGATGAGAGGTGCTTTAGAAATGTTGCAGTAGTCATGTAGGTGCTAAAATGAGATTTAACTTAAATGTGATGCTAGTTTTCATTGGCATTCATTCTTCATCTGCTGTATATTCTGTGAAAAAAGAGACCGATTCTTTGTGGTCTGTGCCAGAAAAAAAAATTAGACACTGGTATATATATAACGCAGATAAAGGAAGTTTATGGTTCAAATGTGGAAGAACCATTTCGTTTTTTCTTGAGTATCTTCTGTTATTTAACTGATCCTGAAATGAATTTTGCCGTAATCATTCTCTCCATGCATGTAAGTTGTAATTTCCTTAACATATAACACATCTGTTCATTCAATTATTTTCATATGGCTTTATCTCTGAGTTTACAAATGAGTCTACTCTAAACCTGTATTTCACCATTAGTGAATAGTTTTTTATATTTGGATTTTGCTGTACTTGTCAGGACTGTGTATTCAATTGATAATGTATGTTTCGTTGTTTCAAAATGAATGTAACTCAAATTTTTCCCCATAGGAAATTCAACTCATCGCTAGTAATTAAAATATATTTGGTGTCCTTCAGAAAATGTTAGTTTGTGAATCATTTATACTGCACACAGTCTGGCCTGAATTTAGTAGGTCCCATTTACTATTTCTGAAGCATTAACTTCATCTTAACAGCAAAAGTGGACATATCTCTTGCATGCACCATGTCCTTATATGAGTTTTGACGACACAGAAATGAGAAATGGAAACCTTTTAGCCTCCATGGCTGAGGTGCAGACCTTTGGTGGATTCACAGTTCATACATTCAGCAAATGTAACCTTTTAGAAGGTGATATACCTTACAGCAAGAGTATCTGCTGTTTTCCTTTTTCTTCATGATTTTTAAATGCAAACACTTATGAATGTGGATATTGCAAATTGAGTCTGTTTCACTGTTGCTCTGTCCTGATAGTTATTTTAGCTACATGAATAAAACAAAGCATTTGTTCTTTATCTATCCAAGTGTAAAAAGATAACATGTCAGGGAATTTTTTGAAGTATCCATGTTCTGAAACTCCATTAACAAGGTATGTCTGTTCTACAAAGTCATATCAGTTCATGCAACAGAAACTGAATAAAAATATACATTGCAGGGCTGTGTTACAGGTATGCTGGGAAGGACTTCACAATGTCAACCAAGAAACCTCTCCACTGATAGCAACACAAGTCACCCTATCAATATAGGCACAAGCAAGTATGTTAAAATAAACTGGATGATACTGCATGTCTAATTCACTCAACAATGATAAACTGACTTTTCACTATCTTTCAACTTACCTGCACATGAAAAACCTATGGCCTGTTGAAGGTTTATCATGTAACTTTTTTCTGTGTTTAACTATTTCACAACATGAAATTCCAGTCATTTCACATGCTCTGCCATTTTTAGTTCATCTTGTCTGAGTGATGGTTCATACTTTCACTTTTTACACTGAAAAGGCAAGACCAGACCAGTTTTTCCACACAACGGCTCTTCACCCCATGGCTTGGGCTCCAGTGGACAGAAGAACACATCCATGATCACAGTGACCCATAACCCCAGTTACAGCCTCCAGCACCCTCAGGATGTTCTGGACAACACCACAACTGGGCAGGTCAGATGAGTGGATCACTTTTCTGTGGCTTCCATACTGTGGCGACCCCTGCTGGTGACAGTGTTATAGCCATTGTCTACACCTTAAGTTCTCATAGCTGCTCCATTGTTATGTTTCATGAATCATCTCAGCAATATTTCACGTTGGAAATGATTGGTGGTCTGCACAGTTTGTTCATTTTTAATTCAAAATGCACATACTGTACATACATAATCAGCTGTTATTTGTTCTAAAAATGCCTTGTATGCACACTAACAGAAATGTAAATTCCTCAGCCTGGATGTACTCCAGTTCTCCCAGTGCTGGTGTTTCCACAGTCATCAAAAGGACTGAAGAGGAGGAAGAGGGACTGGATTATTCCCCCCATCAACTTCCCAGAGAATGACAGAGGTCCCTTCCCTAAACCCATGGTGCAGGTAGGTGTCTGTAGCACTGCTTTGAGTTTGTTAATCATCAACAATGGTTTCATGTCTGGATGTGTTTGTGATTACAGATCAGATCTAGCAGGGACAAGGAAGTACAAATTCAGTACAGCATTACTGGCCCTGGGGCTGACTTGGACCCAAAACGACTTTTCATTGTGGACAGAATCACTGGCTGGCTCTCTGTGACCCAACCTTTGGACAGAGAGGGCAAGGAAAAGTATAAAGTGAGTTTGTAACCAACTTTGCACTCAAAACAGTGTTTCTTTCGGGGTGAGAGATTCCCCTACATTCCCAATGGAAACTATAGACCTGTTTCATCACAACAGCATTCTCTCTCAATTAAAGAGGGCAAGGGCCAGTATGCATGTCAAACAAAGAATGCTAATTTGATCAGTGCTTGTAGGATTTCAGTTGCCTGATTGACCGTTGGGGCCATTCAGTTACAGTGTGATCTCTGTTTCTACTCTAAAGACTAGTGTTGTCTAGATGAACCTCATGTGTAAGTGACTTACCTTCTTCCTCCCCCTCTCTCTAGCTCTTTGCTCATGCTATTGCTGTGGGTGACGGTAAGACTGAAGATCCCATGGAAATTGTCATTAATGTTATTGATCAGAACGACAACAAGCCTGAATTTACCAAGGATACCTTTCTGGGCAGCGTTCCTGAATCATCACCAAAGGGTACAGTCTTGCAGTTGAACAAAATGTCAGAGTTCAGCTCTGTATAATGGCAGAACATTCTGTGAACAGAGCCGTGATACTTGCAGTCCATTCTATCTTCCCAAGATCCAGCATTCATTTTTCTGTTAATGCTGGTTGTTTCTTTGAGCAGTCATGCTGATATTAATTTGATGTTTTTGGTAATTTCCTCTCCTAGGGTTTGAATTTATGAAGGTGACAGCAGTTGATAAAGATGAACCTGGATCAGCAAACTCTGATATTAGATATACACTTGTGAGTCAAGACCCACAGCAGCCAACTGCCAGTATGTTCTTTCTCAACCCTTTGACTGGACGGATTCAACTCCATTCAGATGGACTGGACAGAGAGGTGTGTACTGCACTCATAATCGGATATAAATGGAAAAGTGGAAATTCAATGATATTGACCGGATGTAGACTGAGTTCAGACCTCAGGAGGATCTCATACTACTGTTTATGTATTTTCTTTTTCAGAAATATCCTAAATATACCCTGATTATTCAAGCTGCTGATATGGTGGGGGAGGGTCTTTCAAACACTGCCACAGCCATCATTACGGTGACAGACAGCAATGACAATGCCCCTGAGTTTCACCCATCTGACGTAAGCAAGCGTTTGTTAATGCTTTTCAGTTACAAGAACTTTTATACTTATATTTAGGTATTTTCATATTGAAGTGGGGTGTGGATTTTAAGTGAATAATAAAGAACCATCCGTTAACTTTTGTGTTTGAATAGATTTTTCTACTTTGTGTATCAACCATATTGTCCATTTTCTCTCACACAGTACACAGCGACTGTTCCTGAGAATAAAGTTGGGGCCGTGGTGGTAAAAATGACAGTGACTGATGGAGATGAACCTCACACACCTGCCTGGTCAACCACATACAAGATCATTCAAGGGAACGATGGAGGGTTCTTCAATGTTAGCACAGGGCCCAGCAAACTGGAGGGCATTATTACTACAGACAAGGTAATCCTCCATATACAGTGAGGCATGACATCTGAGGGGGAGTCTGAAACATGGCAGTGTAATGTAATGTGTGTGTATGTGTATGTAATATAATGTGTAATTGCCTATTTCTGAACCAATTTTATCTTGCTTGCAAGTTAATGATTGGTAATTGCATGTTTTTCATCCCAATTCAGGGCCTTGATTTTGAGAAGAGCCAGCAGTACACATTGCTGGTCATTGTGGAGAATGATGCTCCTTTTGCCACCCGTCTGCCAACCTCCACCGCCACAGTCACTGTAAATGTGGAGGATGTGAATGAGGCTCCCATCTTCAATCCAGTTGAGAAAGTGGTTGTTACACCAGAGAACCTGGCTGTGGGAGCGGACTTGATTGCATACACAGCAACTCATCCTGACACAGCAAATAGTAAAAAAGTTGTGTAAGTTAAATGTCTTGGTGTTCATCTTGGATTTTAGCTTTTGACCATGGTGAAATTGCTTGGTTCCACTTTTTTCCTGACAAAGCAATTTTAAAGACATCCATTTTGTTGGGCGATCGACACAAATGAAAGGAGTTTGTCTTAAGAACACCAAAGTAAATCGTCTTATATGTTCCAACAGAAATATTATTGTCGATTCAATAAATAAACCTAGCGTTGTTGATCCAGCAGACAAACTACCTTAAAAAGAATAAACTGCATAAGAGTATCAGTACTTATGACATGAAGCAGGATGTTGTCTGAGACAATGGCGTGCCAGGCTGAATTTCATTGTTTTCTCTGCAGGTATAGAACAGGAAATGATCCTGCCGGATGGCTGAATGTCAGTAAAGAGACTGGACTCATCAAAATCAGGAGCCCCATGGACAGAGAATCTCCCTTTGTCAAAAATGGCCGCTACCAAGCCACGATCCTTGCCATTGATAACAGTATGGTCTTTTCCAAAAAAACTAACAAAAAAACCCATGGCATTAGATTGGAATTATTGTTCAGTACTATCCATTCAGAGCAGTGAAGTTAAACTTCTCTTTCTATGCTGGCAGATGATATTCCTGCAACGGGCACCGGGACGCTACTCATCGAGTTAGAGGATGTCAATGACAGCGCTCCGATAATTGAGGAGAGGGAGATCACAGTCTGCAACCAAGACTCTCAGCCCGTACTGCTGTCTGTCACTGACAAAGACGGCCCAGGATTTGCTGCACCTTTCCGTGTGGATCTCCAGGGATCAAGCAAGAACAACTGGACTGCGAGGATGGATGACACAAGTAAATATTTCTTTTCCAGAATTTTAGGATGAAATCTGAATGCTCTCACATAATATATACACAAACCACACAATGTACTGGACTTATTATGGTTAAAACTCTTTCAGGGTAACAATGAAGTGTGCATTGTTTATGTCTCTATGCTTCAAAATCGTTTTCATTCATTTTCATGTAGTTATTGTTAACAAAATTTACTCTCCTGTAATTTCTCTGTTTTAGAAACTGGTATTATACTGAAGCTCAAAACCAAGCTGGAACGGAGCCGCTACAATGTTGTTCTAAGGGTTTATGACAACCAAGGACTTTTCTCTGACAATACTGTCAATGCCAATGTAAATGAGGAAACTTGTATTACCAGTGGTTATTTTTGCATCAGACCAACTTAAAAACATCTGAGTGATATTTCAGTTCTCACAAAGAGCCATCACTATTCATGACTAAATTGTGGCATTTACTTATTTGTAACAACAAACAATTCTATTTCATACAAGCATTTAAAAAATTTGTATTGACATTATCTGAGTGTTGCTTTGGATAAGTGCTTCTGCCAAGAAAAAATGATATAGGGCTCATTTTAATACGCTATTATCGGTCATTAACCACATTGGGGTTGGTTTTGAACAGTAACTGGATAAAATGACTCTTGTTTCAGTACTTTAAAAATTAGATTGTTTTGGATTGTTTACTTCTTAGTTTAATGAACAAACAAAGTATTATGTCAAAATATATTTTGGAGTCAGTATTATTTAATGTACATTCAACCAAATTGCTTTCCTCACAACAAGTTATTGCCATGGAACAGTCCAATTTTAGATTTTTGTAAATACAATTAAAAACATACAATACACAATTTATATTTGCACACACACACACACACATACACACACACACACACACACACTTTTCATGTAATATTTTCCAATTTAGATGAACTGGACAGAACAGAGAGGTATGTACCCCAAAAGTACCAGAAGTTTTTGTTTGATTGTCATCATCAACCCAAAAACAATACAACTGGCTAAGTCAGATTAGTGGACCCCTGTGCTGTGGCTTCCGTACTTTGACGACCCCTGCTGGTGACAGTGTTATAGCCATCTTCTAAAATTTCAGTTCGCATAGCTCCTCCACTGTCATGATTCAATAATTAGCTCAGCAATATTTTATAATGGAAATGATTAGTGCTTTCCACAGCGTTTTCATTTTTAATTCAAAATATACATACTGTGCATATATAATCAGCTATTATTTGTTTTAACAATGCTTTTTATGCTCACTTACAGAGATGTAATTGTATTTCCTCAGCCTGAATCAGCTCCAGTTCTCCCAGTGCTGTTGTTTCCACAGTCATCAAAAGGTCTGAGGAGGAGAAAGGGGGACTGAATTATTCCCCCCATCAATTTCCCAGAGAATGACAGAGGTCCCTTCCCTAATGTAGTGTAATGTAGTATGTAATAACCTGTTTCTGAACCAGTGTTGTAGCAGATTGTAACTTTACCCAGTAGCAGATAAACTACCCATTAAAAGAATTAACTGCCAATGAAATGAATGAAATGAATGAAATCAGTACTGCCATGAATCAGGGTCTAGTCTGAGACAAGGGCATGCCAGGCTGAATTTCCTTGTCTTCTCTGCAGATATAGATCAGGATATTAATGTTTCACCACTGCTTTACATTTGATTCACCTGTACATTTTCCACTTACAGAAGACTAAAGTGTTTCTTTATGAAGTTCACAATTGCTGCTTATGTGATTACTGGTATCTTATATCTGTTATCATTTAAGTGGATAGAAAGCCTGTGAATTGAGTTCTTGAGGAGCGTTTGATCTGTACTTTGACCACTAGGGGGGATAAAAGCTCACTTTTGGCAGTTCTGCACAGCTCTACACTGGAGGGGGCTTTGGAGCTTACTTGTTGAATTTACTTTGGCAGTCCAATTGGTTCTGGATTCTCCCCGCAGTTCCACATTGAATGGCCCGGCGTTCCCAGGGCCGTCAGCATCAGTGACTGTTAAGAGGGCAGGATCCGGCTCCTTGTTACAGATGCTTACTTCTCGCTGGTCAATGGTTGGAGCGTTGTCGTTAACATCATCCAGATCAACTATCAGGGTACCTGTACCTGTTGCTGGAGTTTTGTCTGTGGGGTAATAAAAACTTACAGAAAGTTTGTCATGGAGAGTTAAGGTGAACTGTTACAAGCTGAATATCAGAGTTTTAAGGAAGTCAGTAATTTAGGTCATTTTATTCTCCCATGTTAAATGATTCAGAACACAATTTTACCATTGTCATAAGCTTGTATGGCTGCTCTGTATTTCCATCCTTGACAAATGAAGATTCTTGGTCCATGGGGCTTTTGACTATGATGAGCCCAGTCTCTTTGATGATATTGAGCCATCTTGCAGGATCATTCTCTATCTGAAACCTGAGGGTGAGATTGCACACAGGACAGTGATCCACAAAGACTGAGGTGTGTGTGTGTGTGTGTGTGTGTGTGTGTGTCAATGTTTTCATGAAACTTGGTACATCTATCCTTGTAAAATGTCACTGTACCAGTGTGTGTGTGTGTGTATACGTTCCTTATGTGCAGGTGTGTGTGTGTATGTATATATGTTCCTTATGTGCAGGTGTGTGTGAGTGTGTGTGTATACATATATATGTTCCTTATGTGCAGGTGTGAGTGTGAGTGTATGTTCCTTATGTGCAGGTGTGTGTGAGTGTGTGTGTGTCTCACCTAACAGTCTGAGTCATGGTGGAGTCTGGGTCTTTTGCTGTGTATTCAGTCAGAGCGCTGCCCACAGCAGAGGCCTCAGAGACTTTAATCACTTTCTCAGCAGGACTAAAGACTGGAGCCTCATTCATGTCCTCCACATTCACCATGACTGTGAAAGATAATGAGCCATTAACAAACTTGCTACATGTATTTCACTCACTGTATTGTACTGACTCCTTCCTAAAGGTCACAGTCTGAGAGTTATGGCAGACTTTCTCCATCCCACTTGTTCTGAGCCCTGTTCCAGGAGCTCCATTGTGTATGCTTGCTTTCAATCCAACCCATACCATTGTCATTGCTGTCTGTAACTGTAATGATGGCTGTGGCACTGTTTGAGAGTCCCTGCCCCTCCAAATCAACAGCTTGAATCAGGCAGATTGGTCTTACTTTATATTAATAGTGACATTTGATGGGTTTTTGTGCACAAAATATATGTAATTCCATCTCTGTCTCCGTTGTGGATGATTAAATGTTTAGCATTCATGCAGTTATGCTTCTCTAACCAGTGTTGGGGGACAGTTCTGGAGAGTGGCACGGTATATGAGAATGTGTATTAGAATAACGCAGGGAAATTTTCCGCATCCGACCAGAGACAAATGGTGCCTCCTGTTAACGACATTCTATCTGCCGTCTGGGTTCCCATCTATCATGTTTGGGCCTCACTTCATGGGGTTACCTGGTCATGACATGCAAATGTCTTTCCCTTAATCTGTACAAATGCTGACAACACAATGTAATCACTGAACAATTTGCTCCATGCTTGTGTTCCCGCGGTGTAAGTAAAGTGCTGGCGGTCCTCGATTTACGAACGAGTTCCGTTGTTGTAAGCCGATTTTCGACGTAAATCGGAATTTATACCTAAATTATACCAAAACTAACACTTTAAGTCACTCACACTGTACACACAACACATGAAGGACATATAAAATACAGTAATTAAATGAAACAGTAGTAAAGAGAGAGAGAGAACAATTCCTTACCTTTATTTCTGTGGTCGTATTTACGAACCAAACCGCTTACGTACCAAAGTCGAAACTAGGTTTTTTAAGTAATTTATGGGAGTGCGTCGTAACCACGAAATGACGTAACTCGAGACCGTCGTAACCCGAGGACCTCCTGTATCTGTCTTCAACTGCGAGCATGGGATCCGTCTCTTCATTAACTATATGGTTGTTTCACTCATTTTGAGAAATTTCTGATTTGTGTTTTTGCGTTTGGACCGGTGGCCGCCTCTGGAATGTAGTTTTCGCAGTTATGGCTGTGCTTACCGGTTTCTGGTACGACGACATTATTCAGGATAATTGTCATATATAAAAGCTATGGCATGCTTAAAAAAAAAAAAAAAAAAAATATATATATATATATATATATGTAAACAAACAAACCCAGGGCAGTCCTGTATAGTTTAGATGTGCGCAAAATAGGTATCTGCTTTGTTATAATAAAATAAATAATATGATAAAGTCTCTGATAAACGAATCGTGTTTGCGTGCATCCCTGCCGTGAAATTTTAATAGGATGTTAGAAATATTTCCTGTTCGAAACCGTTTCACAGTAGGACATGGGTTCATTTTAATTTATAGGTTGACCTAAAAATGTAGACTACGTTGTGGCTATAATTAAGTACACATAAGGAAATGTGGTGGCAATGTATACTGGCAGTAATTTAAAGTTGCAGACGCTTTGAGTAACAGCTGTCAACGTGCAACAACTCGCAAATGGTTCGGTCTATCGGCTTATTCGTGTCACAATTTAGTGGCAGTTGTGGGTGGTGTGGGAAAACGAATTTCAATGCTTAACAGGGCGATGAGAATGCAACAGGTATGTCTCCCCCGTGGAGGGAACAAGAGCTGTTCCCACTAATTGTGATACTACTTTGATGGCGACAAGTAGGCCTAGTTGGTTGTAAGAGATTACACACATCTACTTACAGACTCATCAACATTATACCCCAGTAGTTCTGTTTTATGTCTGTACTTTCTCATCACACAAATTCCCACATGCAGCATTGTAAATTTTTGCATGCTATGCTCTTGTAGTTATGTGATTATTCTGTTCATAAAGTCTCTGTGCAAATAAGGTAGCATGACTTTTCTCAATACCACCTTGAAATTGTTACATTATCACTCTCTCTTCTTTTATACTGTATATATATTTTTGAGAACAATCAGACAGTAAGCTGGGCTGGAGTGGACCTCTAAGGACTACCTAATGGTGCTTTATTTCATTTTCATTACCAGTTGAAAAACAGTGTAACAATATTTCTGACATTACTGGTTTACATGCCCATTATTATATCATTCTGATACTACTTTGACTCTTTTTTAATTTTCTCTTAATGTCAGGGGAACAGTCAGGGACTCAACAGCAGACAGACGTAATAATAAACATGAGTTTATTAATAGCCAGGCAAAATCCAGAATCCAAAAATCAAAGTCAAAATCAGGCAAGGTCAAAACCTGTAAGACACAGAAATCAGGCAGAATCATTATCCAAAAAATCTAAATCCAGAAAAACTAACAGGAGTCAGATCAGGCAGGCAGAACAGGCATAAACAAGGCGAGACAGAGACAGGACAAGGCACTGAAACAAACTGGCAACAAACTTGGTTTTAAAACAAAAAAGACTAACAAGCAAATGTGAGACAGGTGATCAAATAAATCAGGTGATTAACACAAAAAGGCAGTTGGAGGTTCTTAATTGGAAGGGCACTCTAGATGGCATTCTAACACATCTACTACACAGTGCAACTGTAGATGACACTTCATCATGTTTTCTTGTGCATAGGGACACCCAGGAGGGCACTTTTGCTGCATTTATTTTACCAAAAGGGGCACCAGCAGTGCATCCTCCCTCCCCCATATTGCTTCACATGTTTAAGCCTGGCCCCATCCATCAGTGCTTTTAAAGCCAGACTCAAAACAAATTTGTTACCATCAAGCTTTACCCCTGGCCTTCAGTATTCTTAATGAGAGGTGCTGCAGAAATGTAATTTTCTTATTATATTTATTTGTAATAATTTTGCCAATGTGTATGGTAACAGGGTGGAAGGTCAAAATAAAATGTTGCAGTAGTCATGTAGGTGCTGAAATGTTACTTGAACACACTGAACTGTGTTTAAGTGTGACACGACAGTGTTCATTGGCATTAATTCTTCATCTGCTGCATTTCCCGTGAGAAAGGAAACTGATTCTTTGTGGTAAAAAATGTAGACACTGACATATACATATATGTAACCCAGATAGGGGAAATTTACAGTTCAGATGTGAAAGAAAAATTTCATCTTTTCTCTAGTATTGCTTATTTTATTTTGAAATGAACTTTGCCGTAATCATTCTCTTCATGCATGTAAGTTGTAATTTCTTTGACATATAACGTATACGTATATTTATTTGATTATTTTGAGTTGACTTGAGCTGAGTTGAGTTGGTGAGCTGGTGATCAAGCAGGAAGGTGAAATAAATGAGGTGATTAACACGAAAAGGCAGGGAAACAGTGGGCAGGCATTTTCGCTGCAGGCACCGGGCAACAGGCACCGGGGGGCATTTTCTGTCTAGATGGCGCCTTATTACATTTTCTCATACAGTTGTGGTCAGAAGTTTACATACACTTGTAAATAACATGTATATCATGGCAGTCTTTAGTTTCCAGTGATTTCTACAACTCAATTTTCTATGATGGAATGATTGGAACAGATACATCTTTGTCACAAAAAAAAAATCATGCATTTTGGTTCTTTATGAATTTATGGGTCTTCTGAAAATGTGACCATATATGCTAGGTCAAAAATATACATACAGCAATGCTAATATTTTGGTAAATGTCCCTTGGCCATTTTAACCTCAATTAGGTGCTTTTGGTAGCCATCCACAAGCTTCAGGCAAGCTTCAGGTTGAAACCTTGACCACTCCTTTTGACAGAATTGGTGCAGTTCAACTAAATTTTTTGGCTTTCTGGCACTGACTTGTTTCTTCAGCACAGTCCACATGTGCTCAGTGGGGTTTATGTCTGGACTTTGTGAAGGCCATTCTAAAACCTTAATTCTAGCCTGATTTAGCCACTCCTTTACCACTTTTGATGTGTGTTTGGGGTCATTTTCTTGTTGGAACACCCAAGTGCGTCCAAGACCCAACCTTCTTGCTGATGATTTTAGGTTTTCATAAAGAATTTGGAGGTAATCCTCTTCATTATTCCACTTACTTTCTGTAAATGATCAGTTCCACTGGCAGCAAAACAGCCCCAGAGCATAATACTACCACCACCATGCTTGACAGTAGGTATGGTGTTCTTAGGTTAAAGGCCTCACCTTCTCTCCTCCAAACATATTTCTGGTCATTGTGGCAAAATGGCTTGATTTTTGTTTCATCTGACCACAGAACTTCAAGAACCTCCAGAAGGCCTTTTCTTTGTCCATGTGATTAGCAGCAAACTTCAGTCGAGCCTTAAGGTGCCGCTTCTGGAGCAAGGGCTTCCTTCTTGCACGGCAGCCTCTCAGCCCATGGCGGTGTAAAACACGCTTGACTGTGGACATTGACACCAATATTCAAGCAGCTTCTAACTCATTGGAGATCTGCTTTTTGGTGGTTCTTGGCTGACTCTTCATCATCCTGACCAGTTTTCTCTCAGCAGCAGGTGATAGCTTGCGATTCCTCCCTGATCATAGCAGTGACACAACTGTGCCATGAATTTTATACTTATGAACAATTGTTTGCACAGTTGATTTTGGGACCTGTAGCTGCTTTGAAATGGCTCCAATTGACTTTCTTGACTTTTTCAAGTCAACAATCAGCTTTTTCAGACCCTTGCTGAGCTCCTTAGACTTTCCCATTGTAGCATTTGTGGCTGGGTCTAATGAGTGTATCAAATGGGCCCTATTTAAATTGGCTCAGAGAAGTCACCAGCTGTAGTCAATTGTAATCATTCACAAGAAGTTAGCAGGCCATGCCACAAAGCAAATTTAATTGACAAAACTTTCTGCATCACCAAAACCGATACTTCAAGTTTCTGTATGTATATTTTTGACACAGTATATTTTGTCATATGCATATGACCTATTATTATATGACCTATAATAAATTTATAAAAGAACCAAAATGCATGATTGTTTTTTGTGACAAAGACGTATGTGTTCCAATCATTCCATCATAGAAAATTACGAGTTTTAGGAATCATTGGAAAGTAAAGACTGCCATGATATTCATGTTCTTTACAAGTGTATGTAAACTTTTGACCACAGCTGTACATAGGGCAACTCTAGAGGGATCTTTATTACACTTTCTTAATTGGAAGGGCACTCTAGATGGCATTCTAACACATCTACTACACAGTGCAACTGTAGATGGCACTTCATCATGTTTTCTTGTGCATAGGGACACCCAGGAGGGCACTTTTGCTGCATTTATTTTACCAAAAGGGGCACCAGCAGTGCATCCTCCCTCCCCCATATTGCTTCACATGTTTAAGCCTGGCCCCATCCATCAGTGCTTTTAAAGCCAGACTCAAAACAAATTTGTTACCATCAAGCTTTACCCCTGGCCTTCAGTATTCTTAATGAGAGGTGCTGCAGAAATGTAATTTTCTTATTATATTTATTTGTAATAATTTTGCCAATGTGTATGGTAACAGGGTGGAAGGTCAAAATAAAATGTTGCAGTAGTCATGTAGGTGCTGAAATGTTACTTGAACACACTGAACTGTGTTTAAGTGTGACACGACAGTGTTCATTGGCATTAATTCTTCATCTGCTGCATTTCCTGTGAGAAAGGAAACTGATTCTTTGTGGTAAAAAATGTAGACACTGACATATACATATATATAACCCAGATAGGGGAAATTTACAGTTCAGATGTGAAAGAAAAATTTCATCTTTTCTCTAGTATTGCTTATTTTATTTTGAAATGAACTTTGCCGTAATCATTCTCTTCATGCATGTAAGTTGTAATTTCTTTGACATATAACGTATACGTATATTTATTTGATTATTTTGAGTTGACTTTATCCCTGATATTGTAAATTAGGTATGCCTAATTTAAACCTGTATTTCACCATTAGTGAATATTTTTTTATATTTGGATTTTGCTGTACTTGTCAGGACTGTGTATTCAATTGATAATGTATGTTTCGTTGTTTCAAAATGAATGTAACTCAAATTGTTCCTCAAAGGAAATTCAACTCATCGCTAGTAATTAAAATATATTTGGTGTCCTTTAGAAAATGTTAGTTTGTGAATCATTTATACTGCACACAGTCTGGCCTGCATTTAGTCGACCTGCCATTTACTATTTCTGAAGCATTAAGTCCATCTTTGCCATGTAACAGCAAAAGTGGACATATCTCTTGCATGCACCATGTCCTTATATGAGTTTGACAACACAGAAATGACAAACGGAAACCATTTAGCCTCCATGGCTGAGGTGCAGACCTTTGGTGGATTCACAGTTCATACATTCAGCAAATGTAACCTTTTAGAAGATGATATACCTTACAGCAAGAGTATCTGCTGTTTTCCTTTTTCTTCATGATTTTTAAATGCAAACACTTATGAATGTGGATATTGCAAATTTAGTCTGTTTCACTCTTTCTCTGTCATGATAGTTTTTTTTAGCTACATGAATAAAACAAAGCATTTGTTCTTTATCTAACCAAGCGTAAACAGATAACATGTCAGGGAATTTTTTGAATTATCCATGTTCTGAAACTCCATTAATAAGGTATGTCTGTTCTACAAAGTCATATCAGTTCATGCAACAGAAACTGAATAAAAATATACATTGCAGGGCTGTGTTACAGGTATGCTGGGAAGGACTTCACAATGTCAACCAAGAAACCTCTCCACTGATAGCAACACAAGTCACCCTATCAATATAGGCACAAGTAAGTATGTTAAAATAAACTGGATGATACTGCATGTCTAATTCACTCAACAATGATAAACTGACTTTTCACTATCTTTCAACTTACCTGCACATGAAAAACCTATGGCATGTTGAAGGTTTATCATGTAACTTTTTTCTGTGTTTAACTGTTTCACAACATGAAATTCCAGTCATTTCACATGCTCTGCCATTATTAGTTCATCTTGTCTGAGTTATGGTTCATGCTTTCACTTTTTACACTGAAAAGGCCAGACCAGACCAGTTTTTCCACACAACGGCTCTTCACCCCATGGCTTGGGCACCAGCCAACAGAAGAACACAACCAAGATCACGATGACCCATAAACCCAGCTATAGCCTCCACCACCCTCAGAATGTTCTGGACAACACCACAACTGGGCAGGTCAGATGAGTGGACCCCTTTGCTGTGGCTTCCATACTATGGTGACCCCTGCTGGTGACAGTGTTATAGCCATTGTCTACACCTTAAGTTCTCATAGCTGCTCCATTGTCATGTTTCATGAATCATCTCAGCAATATTTCACATTGGAAATGATTGGTGGTCTGCACAGTTTGTTCATTTTTAATTCAAAATGCACATACTGTACATACATAATCAGCTGTTATTTGTTCTAAAAATGCCTTGTATGCACACTAACAGAAATGTAAATTCCTCAGCCTGGATGTACTCCAGTTCTCCCAGTGCTGGTGTTTCCACAGTCATCAAAAGGACTGAAGAGGAGGAAGAGGGACTGGATTATTCCCCCCATCAACTTCCCAGAGAATGACAGAGGTCCCTTCCCTAAACCCATGGTGCAGGTAGGTGTCTGTAGCACTGCTTTGAGTTTGCTAATCATCAACAATGGTTTCACGTCTGGATGTGTTTGTGTTTACAGATCAGATCTAGCAGGGACAAGGAAGTACAACTTCAGTACAGCATTACTGGCCCTGGGGCTGACTTGGACCCAAAAGGACTTTTCATCATGGACAGAATCACTGGCTGGCTCTCTGTGACCCAACCTTTGGACCGAGAGGGCAAGGACAAGTATAAAGTGAGTTTGTAACCAACCTTGCACTCAAAATAGTGTTTCTTTCAGGGTGAGAGATTCCTCTACATTCCCAATGGAAACTATAGACCTGTTTCATCACAACAGCATTCTCTCTCAATTAAAGAGGGCAAGGGCCAGTATGCATGTCAAACAAAGAATGCTAATTTGATCAGTGCTTGTAGGATTTCAGTTGCCTGATTGACCATTGGGGCCATTCAGTTACAGTGTGATCTCTGTTTCTACTCTAAAGACTAGTGTTGTCTAGATGAACCTCATGTGTAAGTGACTTACCTTCTTCCTCCCCCTCTCTCTAGCTCTTTGCTCATGCTGTTGCTGTGGGTGACGGTAAGGCTGAAGATCCCATGGAAATTGTCATTAATGTTATTGATCAGAACGACAACAAGCCTGAATTTACCAAGGATACCTTTCTGGGCAGCGTTCCTGAATCATCACCAAAGGGTACAGTCTTCTCACAGTTGAACAAAATGTCAGAGTTCAGCTCTGTGTAATGGCAGAACATTCTGTGAACAGAGCCGCGACACTTGCAGTCCATTCTATCTTCCCAAGATCCAGCATTCATTTTTCTGTTAATGCTGGTTGTTTCTTTGAGCAGTCATGCTGATATTAATTTGATGTTTTGTTAATTTCCTCTCCTAGGGTTTGAATTTATGAAGGTGACAGCAGTTGATAAAGATGAACCTGGATCAGCAAACTCTGATATTAGATATACACTTGTGAGTCAAGACCCACAGCAGCCAACTGCCAGTATGTTCTTTCTCAACCCTTTGACTGGACGGATTCAACTCCATTCAGATGGACTGGACAGAGAGGTGTGTACTGCACTCATAATCGGATATAAATGGAAAAGTGGAAATTCAATGATATTGACCGGATGTAGACTGAGTTCAGACCTCAGGAGGACCTCATACTACTGTTTATGTATTTTCTTTTTCAGAAATATCCTAAATATACCCTGATTATTCAAGCTGCTGATATGGTGGGGGAGGGTCTTTCAAACACTGCCACAGCCATCATTACGGTGACAGACAGCAATGACAATGCCCCTGAGTTTCACCCATCTGACGTAAGCAAGCGTTTGTTAATGCTTTTCAGTTACAAGAACTTTTATACTTATATTTAGGTATTTTCATATTGAAGTGGGGTGTGGATTTTAAGTGAATAATAAAGAACCATCCGTTAACTTTTGTGTTTGAATAGATTTTTCTACTTTGTGTATCAACCATATTGTCCATTTTCTCTCACACAGTACACAGCGACTGTTCCTGAGAATAAAGTTGGGGCCGTGGTGGTAAAAATGACAGTGACTGATGGAGATGAACCTCACACACCTGCCTGGTCAACCACATACAAGATCATTCAAGGGAACGATGGAGGGTTCTTCAATGTTAGCACAGGGCCCAGCAAACTGGAGGGCATTATTACTACAGCCAAGGTAATCCTCCATATACAGTGAGGCATGACATCTGAGGGGGAGTCTGAAACATGGCAGTGTAATGTAATGTGTGTGTATGTGTATGTAATATAATGTGTAATTGCTTATTTCTGAACCAATTTTATCTTGCTTGCAAGTTAATGATTGGTAATTGCATGTTTTTCATCCCAATTCAGGGCCTTGATTTTGAGAAGACCCGGCAGTACACATTGCTGGTCATTGTGGAGAATGATGCTCCTTTTGCCACCCGTCTGCCAACCTCCACCGCCACAGTCACTGTAAATGTGGAGGATGTGAATGAGGCTCCCATCTTCAATCCAGTTGAGAAAGTGGTTGTTACACCAGAGAACCTGGCTGTGGGAGCGGACTTGATTGTATACACAGCAACTCATCCTGACACAGCAAATAGTAAAAAAGTTGTGTAAGTTAAATGTCTTGGTGTTCATCTTGGATTTTAGCTTTTGACCATGGTGAAATTGCTTGGTTCCACTTTTTTCCTGACAAAGCAATTTTAAAGACATCCATTTTGTTGGGCGATCGACACAAATGAAAGGAGTTTGTCTTAAGAACACCAAAGTAAATCGTCTTAAATGTTCCAACAGAAATATTATTGTCGATTCAATAAATAAACCTAGCGTTGTTGATCCAGCAGACAAACTACCTTAAAAAGAATACACTGCATAAGAGTATCAGTACTTATGACATGAAGCAGGATGTTGTCTGAGACAATGGCGTGCCAGGCTGAATTTCATTGTTTTCTCTGCAGGTATAGAACAGGAAATGATCCTGCCGGATGGCTGAATGTCAGTAAAGAGACTGGACTCATCAAAATCAGGAGCCCCATGGACAGAGAATCTCCCTTTGTCAAAAATGGCCGCTACCAAGCCACGATCCTTGCCATTGATAACAGTATGGTCTTTTCCAAAAAAACTAACAAAAAAACCCATGGCATTAGATTGGAATTATTGTTCAGTACTATCCATTCAGAGCAGTGAAGTTAAACTTCTCTTTCTATGCTGGCAGATGATATTCCTGCAACGGGCACCGGGACGCTACTCATCGAGTTAGAGGATGTCAATGACAGCGCTCCGATAATTGAGGAGAGGGAGATCACAGTCTGCAACCAAGACTCTCAGCCCATACTGCTGTCTGTCACTGACAAAGACGGCCCAGGTTTTGCTGCACCTTTCCGTGTGGATCTCCAGGGATCAAGCAAGAACAACTGGACTGCGAGGATGGATGACACAAGTAAATATTTCTTTTCCAGAATTTTAGGATGAAATCTGAATGCTCTCACATAATATATACACAAACCACACAATGTACTGGACTTATTATGGTTAAAACTCTTTCAGGGTAACAATGAAGTGTGTATTGTTTATGTCTCTATGCTTCAAAATTGTTTTCATTCATTTTCATGTAGTTATTGTTAACAAAATTTACTCTCCCGTAATTTCTCTGTTTTAGAAACTGGTATTATACTGAAGCTCAAAACCAAGCTGGAACGGAGCCGCTACAATGTTGTTCTAAGGGTTTATGACAACCAAGGACTTTTCTCTGACAATACTGTCAATGCCAATGTAAATGAGGAAACTTGTATTACCAGTGGTTATTTTTGCATCAGACCAACTTAAAAACATCTGAGTGATATTTCAGTTCTCACAAAGAGCCATCACTATTCATGACTAAATGATGGCATTTACTTATTTGTAACAACAAACCATTTTATTTTATTATATAAGGTTAATGTTAATTCATCATGATAGGTCATTGACCACATTGGGGTTGGTTTTGAGCTGGATAAAATGACTTCAGTTTCAATCATTTAAAATCAGATAGTTCTGAGGAATAAGATGAAATACATTTAGTCAGATTGTATATGCTTTTTATTTTTCTTCTTCATTTTTTAATGAAGCAATAAACATTAAAGCACTATGACAAAATACATTTAGGAGTTAGTATTATTTATATATTTAATCTAAATTCAATCAAATTGCATTCCTTACAACAAGCTCTTGCCATGGAACAGTCTGATTTTTCTTTTTGATTTTTAATTAAAAACATACAATACACAATTTTACTTGTACCCAGACACACTTATGAATTCCCATGTCATGTTTTTCCAGTGTTGTAATTTAATCCTCTTCACTTCTGAAAGGATCGTTTGTTGTGTAAACATGGGAAACATGATGGCTTCAATGACTGGAAACTGAAGGGCATGATGGAAAGATACAGGGAGAATGTCATAAATGTTACATGAGAAAAATTACACATATACCCCTGTGATTTGCCACAGTATTTGATTGCACACTTGCCTTGAAAGGAAATATTAACCTGAATTGATGGCATGGTGGATTTTGAAATAGTTGCAATGCCATTGGTACCTTAATTTTTCAAGTCAAAGGTAGTGATTTCAGTTTTCTGGTTTGGCAGGTACTAGTTCTAGGTGTGTGCTTAATCACTGAAAACACCTTTTTATCTGTCAGTGGCAGAGGTCACCTTCACACCGCGTTTGTCTCCCCAACCACTCTTCAAGATCTGATCCTGCTGAATCAGACAAACAAAAACAGAAAAAAAAGTGGGTAATGCAACCCCTGGGTAATGCAATTTCACAAAGGAAAATACTACAATGTTTAGGTAGCCAAGTACTGAATGGTAAATTCAGAGTTCTGGAGTTGAGTGTTGAGTGAAGGGTTCTGCAGCTGAAACAGGGAACTGTGCTGCTGCCAAGGTACAGTGGTAGTTCTGGACCTGAAGAAGAGCACAGAGATTTCAGGAGTAGGTGGTGAAGGGGTATGGTTCTGGAACTGAGGCAGAGATCACTGAGTTTTGGAATTTGGGAATGTGGGTCATCAGGCCTTTTGGATTACCCCTTTTCCTGATCCAGGTGAGTGGAGATTTTCCTTCATGCTGTCTGAGGATCGAGAGACTTGAACTGCAGTTCTGTGTTGTCGCCTTTAGCTCTGAGAATACAGATATGAGGGAGTAAATGCTCACGCAAAGCATAGAAGATTTCAGAGACATTTGTATTCATTGCCAAGGGCACATTTGCATATAGTGTCTCATTTATGTTTTTCCAGTGATGTACATGTTTAAGAATTCAAATGTGTTATTATCACATAAGTGAAAAGGAATGACACTGTACTGAGGTTCTCCATTTTTCCCATGACAGGAAGTAACATTGAATTGAATCCTCTCAAGCCATATTCACCAAATTGGTCTACTTTTTCCTCCATGTTAAAATTGGTGAAAATACTTCCGTTATGAATGAACAGGTTTTCTTTTCATCCTAGATTGGGGCTGTGGGTATATTACTGGGATGTGGATCAAATTCACAGAATGGTCACATTCGACGTTCAAGTTTTGTGCGACGAGGCAGGGTTCATGGGGAGGGTGAGTTGATTTGTAATATTCTTTACCTCTGGTCGAACCCTCAGCTGTCCTACTGATTCAGCATAACATCATTCTCTGAGCAAAACAAACACACCAGTGAAACATTTCATGTGGCATTATGTTTTATTCAGAAAAATTTGTAAAATGCATCCAAAACAGGTCAAAGAGATGTGTGATTATTTGCATTCCAACAGTGATAGGTAATTAATTTAACACAAAATTATTTATACAGGAACAAGTAGTGCAATCTTATCTTTAACCCCTGTATTCTAATGGCCTCATCTTCCTTGGGTTTTTAATCTGTTTAACATTGCGCAGATAGTTGTTCCTACCACAGGGGGTGACAGTGAGAGGGCTCTTTTTTTCAGAGGATTCCCACTTCAAAGAGGGCCCAGATGAGACAATAAGGAGATTGGTGATCCAACATAATGGACACAAGAGCCTTTCATTTCATGCTCAGGGCTCCAACAGAAAGGAGAAGATAACCATGGTCACAATGGTGACACATAAACCCAGACTCCATCCCCACAACCATCTTAGAGAGGGGGACAACATCACGCTAAGACAGGTAAGATCTGAAAGCATCAAATTCCCTCTGTCAGCATCACTGTATTTGAAACACTGTATAACTCCTGGTTATTTAATATCTATCCCTTGTATATTACTCCATCCTTTGCCAGAGTTTATACTGGAGCTCAGTATAAACTCTGGCAAAAAGCTGGAACAGACATTTGGGTGCTGCAGAGTTAAACCATCCATACTCAGCGCAGAGGTCCACTCTTAGGCCTGAAAAGTTGTCTTGCTCATTTAAGACTGGAACAATTCATTTTCATTTTTAATCAATTATTTTTTTTTTAGAAAACATGATTCACCTGCCATGGACTTGCTGTGAACTGTATTGCTACATCAGTGCTGGGATGTATGACTGAGTGTTAATATTAGTCTTGTCTGTTTGTCTGCTGTTTTAGATTATAGAATGCTGCTTTCTTGGGCAAGAATCAATTGAAAAAGAGATGGAAATGTTGATATGTGATTACCCTCTTTGAATACGGTTAAATAATTTAAAATATACCATGACTGACTGAGCCACGTGTGGGTAATGCAAAATTGGCAAGTATAGTGCCCTGACATATTCCCTTCATCCTCAATAGCAATAGCTGTTCCTCTGGTCAGTCAGGCCCCTGCTGTGTGTTGGAGAGAGAGACGCACAGTCTTCCTGTGAAGAAACTTTGCAGCTCAGCTGGTTGAGCACAGATTCAAAAATAAGAATGGTGTCAATCTATATGCTTTTTTGGAGGAGCCACATTCTTTCCCCCTGAATTCAAGATGGAAAATGATGGGATAAAACAAACTTGCAAACAGAACCAGCCATTCAAAAATGGGAATAAAAATATGAGGACAATATCTATTTTACTGCCTGACTGCTGGCTTTTCACCCACAGTCTGTGTCCAGTCCATT